>JAMKCH010036363.1:0-117004 GCA_023653785.1 Ophioderma brevispina
GAATATTCCACAGATCCTGTTCTAAGAGGGTCAATTTTAATTGTCAATTGTTTAAATCTTGTTTCACATGATGTGTTTAACAATTTTGTTCTCAAGTAATCACTAAATTATTCCTCTATAGACCGTATCAAAATGACGTAGCCACCAGACATGTTGGTGGACAAGACACATCATGCCAGGACTAAATACATTAGAGCGTCAATCGATCCATTTTAGCGATTGCGTAGGGATCATTGACAGGTGAATGTATTGTTAGTCTGGAATGTATGCATCTGTCCACCAACATGTTAGCTATTGGATACGGTCTATACGATATCACGTTGATAACATTTGCGTAATTAAATGACCAGACAATGAAGAGGAAGAAATATTGGAAAAATGGACGCAAAGGGATATCTGGTCTAATTTTGTAAACCATAATGAGATGCTACCTATATCTAAATATTCTAACTCTAAACAATTTTTATATATGCAAAACGTAAGTACTTTTGACACTTTATTTGTTTGTCTGCCGGTTTCGGCATAACATTGGAGGATACTAAACATGAGATTATTATGACAAACAACTAACAAAACGACTGGTACGCATAACCCCCGCAGCGGCGCGCAAGTGGCTGTAAGCGTCCTGCTTAAACTAAAACGGGGATCCCGTCTGCTCATTAGTCCCGGTAAGGGTATTTAGCCGGCTGACTTTGTTTCAGTTTGGAGACTTATGGGAACCATTTTTTTACATTCATGCGGGGACAATTGAATATTAATTATTTTTTAAAAGAACATATACAGATGTGAATCTTAAAAAGGAAATTTTATGATGGGAAAACAGCAATTTTGGAAAAAAATAAGATGATGACGTCAAGGCATTGATTGGTGTAATATTTTGATAGGGGGACCCATTCAGTAAAAATGACGTACGTATCCCTCCATTGGAAAAAAACAACCGATACGTCATCGTCGTAGGTTTTTGAAATCTGTAGGGAAAGGTATAATTTGTACTGTTTAGACATAATGATACGGTGTCTTTGGAAAAAAAAATATAGCAATTTGGCAGAGGGTCATATGTAGAGACCTTGATTTAACATAGTCGGATTAGATATATCGGTCGCCCCCCGAAGAGCACACTGATATCTGATACCCGACACGTGACCTGTACCTGCCACGTGACACCCCCCCAAACTAGCCATCTCGTTACCGTTTATACTACAATACGGCAAGCAGCAAGCATCTGTATCGATGTTGCAAGGTAATCGATCAAGATGTGAGACTATACAGGTGGTTCTGTACAGGGAGGGTATAGGACACGATCTGACCGATTGGGCATTGGGATTTCAAACGGTAATTAGGAAACTGCTATGCATTTACTATGGCAGTCTCGTCCCCAGTGACATTAAAAATCATCTCTTAAAACCTTTGTTCAAAAGATCTTAGTAAATCATGATAAATAAGAAAAAAAAATATGAAGTTCACATCAATCATTGCTTATGTTAAAATTACATGGGCATAACTCAAAACTCCAGAAACTTCCCCTGCAAAAAAGTAATCTCTATCAAACATAATACCCTTGAACATACGCGCCATGGCTACGCGCTCTGTAGCCATGCGCAACAATACACTCTAATAATCAAAACAGCCCATTATACTTTTTATACACCCCAAAACCATTGCATCCTGGATTTTTTTAAGGTAGCCACTACACTTCAGCACCCATAAGAACTGCGTTTGCCTATCAATACGAAGTGTTTGGTCAGGAAACCCTTCTTATTCCAGCCATAAGACTTAATCCAATTTCGTGGTAAAACAACCAAACGAAGTGAGAGAAGAACCAGTCCCTAAGGTCATGTACGTGTAAAAATTGTAGCTTAAATGCGTGAATTCTAGGTCAACAACCTTCGACTATCTGCAAGTCTGTTTACCCTGGCATAACCTTCTTCTTAAGCTTTGTGTATTATTGAGGCGATCGCAAGGCTTTCTAAGTGGCCCCGCGATGGTCACATAGTGAAAATGATGGAAAATTTTTTAATTTGGCGCCATGAAACAGACAAAAAGTTATAAGATCCCTTAGGGAATAATGATTACAGTCCATTTCACAGATTCGTGAATCATACAGATAGAATACACTTTCGGTCTCTGCGAGATGACCATACCCAAGCGAACACAGAAATTATTATCTGTTTGTTTTCGCTGTTATAAATGAATTTCGTAGTAGCTTAAATGATTAAAAACATGGTATAATATTTCTCAGTCAAAGGCTAATCACACAACTGACACAAGCATTAAGCAATGTCAATTCTTACATGTTTGTGTTTGGTATTTTGAGGGAATGAATGTGCGTGTGGGGGTGCCAGATCTTACATTGTGTGCGTGGTGCGCGTTTGGTGTGTGGTGTGGCCATTATTTATTATAAATTAAAGTGTTATACGTGGGCGGTTCAAATCATTTCGGAGGTTATGTAAATTATAAAATCCGGCGATAATGTCTTTATTACTTCGAAGAGTTAAAGCATCGCAAAGCTTCAATCCCCAATATGAAAGAAACAAATCAAAGAGCTCATCGTTTCCAGCGGAGGTGGCCTCCCAAAATCTCGAAGGACTAAGACTGCTTGGGAGTGTTGAGACTCGAGATTTCCCAAATGAACCTGGCTTCTTTATTGATCCCCAAGATCAGTGATTCAAGATTGGAACGGTTAACTGAGAAATGACATTTTTTAGTTTTCAATGGACATTGAGAGCTAGTAGTGTTCGATGTAAACAAAATACCGTTCTTTTTCCAAAAGGGACCAAAAAAGTAGAGTTGACCTTTATCTGGCATGTCCATCAAAGAAAAATAATATAAAGGGAAACATTAGTTACACGTGGGTGGGTACAGCACGGGAGCGGGATTTGATAAGAACAAAGTTATGCTATAGAAAGAAATAAAATTCTTGACTTTGCCTCTTCATATACCAAAGTTACACTTAAGTACAACAAAAAACTTTGAAAATGTGCCATGGGCTTTCATTCGCCTACGCGTGCTTCGTTGATATCTTCAAATGCAAGAAAAAAATGATTTCCATTTTAAGGCATTTTATCAATTGCAGGATTTACTGAATTTTCATAATGCAATACAAATATCATAAATACATTTTTCCCCCTTTTTTTTCAAAAGTTTGTTTTCCAATTTCGAACGGAAAAGGAAAAGAAGGCCATTTTATGCAAAAACAACTTTCTATCACATTGACTTGTTAGCTCAATGATCTCTATACAAGGATTGGAAACCCGGGGTTTCGCAATTGACGGGCAATGACGACCATATCGTCCATCCAAAAAAGAGCCAAGCAGGTGGTAAGAGACGCGTTCATTTGTGGTGACAAAATTTGTCCCTTGAAATGTGGATAAGCGACATAACAGACTACGGATCAAGCCAATTCAGTGAGCCCCCATGTATTGCGAGTAGGGATTGGCGTTGTCTCTAAAACGTTGCACTCGAGAGACAAACTCGGTAGACCAAGATCCCCCGCCCGGCTCTATTATCTAATATAAATTAAAATATGTTGTGTAGCCATCCCATTGTATAGAGATCAGTGCTGTATAGCTCCATTGGACATTGCATTTCACCTTGTGCAAGAGTTGCCAAAAAGGTTTGGATGGTGTCTATAGGAGGATAGTGACCAGGTCATTCTAATCTTGATAACTGGCATTTTAATGGCATGTTGTCTCTTTCAGCTTTTGCGATTAGGGATTCACGGGGGGTAAAACTTTGTAAAATATTTCATACGGGGTAAATGTGCGGAGGGACATGTTCAAATGGTCCATGGATTAAAGAAGTATCGTTTACTAGATAGACAATTTTAATTTTGATTTACACAGTTAGTAGGTTTAAAAGATTCAAGGTCATGTTGGGGTACATTTTTATAATGCACCGATTCTTCTCAAATGGCTCAAATTATTCATGATGTTATAATAATAACCTATTTATTTGAGGTACTAAAAAGAGTATACATAGTACATACCCAGACAACATAAAGTATGGCCTAAATAATTAGGCCGGGCCCCCAGGGAATAAGCAAGCGTGATAACCATCGGTTAAGAAAATGCTGCTTACAGAATAAATGAATTGATAAGAAAGAATCAGCATAATTACGGACATCAACAGGAATACTTTCCCATAGGCTAGGGAAGGCAACAAATACAGAATTGAGGAAAAGAATTAGTCCCGCGCACGCCCGTGCAGATATCTATTTCCATTCACAACCTTAGGACGAAAGAAAGAAATCCATGAAAGAGGTAGGACCCATGCCGTTGAGAAGTGTCCCGGAAACAAAATGGCAGCCTTTGAAACTTAAACAGTCATCAAAACTTTCAAATTCAGAAACCTATCAAGATACGTAACAGTTGACCATGATCAGAACCAAGACCTTTTCCTTACATTAGCACACGATTATTTTCCTTGAAATTTCTCAAGCTTTGAATAAAGGAAATATTTAATGGAGCCCAAACAACATCACAGTAAACCAGATGGGGAAGGACAAGAGCTTTGTTAAAGTGCAATAAAGCAGAGAAGTGCAAGTGCACTTGTGAAGAAAATGCAAGATGGAGAAAACGTAACACCAAGTAGTTTATTTAAAATCATCAACGGACTGTAGCGTTTCACCCCCCAACGAGTAATCTAATTTGGACACATCTTAGATCTAGGAGAATGCATAACAGCACATTTAGAGGCATTAAGTTGGGAGCTTGTTCTTGTATGTCCAATAGTACAGTTTATCAAGATCACTTGGAAGATCTGACCAATATCATGATTCAGATATTTAGGTCTCCACCAATGTATATGTAAGCAAATTGAAATATGGGAGCAGAAGAAAGACCAATGTTGATATTCCGAAACAATAAAAGGAAGAGAAGCAGGACCCAGCCTGACCCTTGTGGAAACTCCACAGAAGTGACATTTGTCCAATCAGAGAATTCACCTTGTAATAAATCACCCTCTGTGACTTTCCATGAGGAAAATTCTGATCCAGAAAGAAGCGGATCCTCGAATACCAAAGCATTTAAGTTCTGAAGTAAGATAGTGTGAGTCCACTTTCTCAAAGCAGAGCTTAAAATCAAGAAAAACACAGTGGTCAACAGCGGACAGTCATGCCCACAAAAGACTCACCAATATTATGAAATTTTTTTGAATTAGACAAACAATTGTTCACACTTTCTGCCTTGTCTAAAGCCAAATCTGGATTGTCTCAAAGTATATTATTTCTCCTCAATATATGACATCATCGGGGGGTTGGTACAACAAGATTTCTCCAAGATTTTACACAGACCAGATGTCAAAGACCAGGACGGGAACTTGAGGGCTCATCTTTTGGTTTGCCAGAACCTTTATGATAGGTCAACATTAGCTAATTCCAAGACTTTGGAACTATCACCCTTAGATAAGCATGCATTGAATAAGTGACATAAGAAGGGGGATGGAACGTCAACACGGACATGTTTAGAAAACAGGTAGATTCCAACAGGACCAGGAGATTTATTCGTCTCTAGGTCCTTGAGAACATTGAGCACTTCTGCAACAGTAACTGGAGACAAACAAAAGGAACACCACCAGTGTGATAGGAGAATCTGACCAGGGAAGAAAGGTCAAGGGGGAAATTATAAAGCATCACAAAGTATTAAGAGAAAAATTAAAAAAGAAAGTATTGCCGCAATTTTTGAATTGCAATAATTTCATGATTATCAACCTTGAAAGACATCTGAGGAGGAATCTTACGAGCAGCTTAATATAGGCCCAGAATTTCTTGGTATTTGTTTATAAGCCTGTGAGAACCATATAAGAAGTACTCACGATGACTTTTACGAAAGTTGCAGAATAATGTCCAATAACGTATTTGTTTGACATTGTGGATATAATTAAGGGGGGATATTGTTAAGGGACTATGGGGATCAGCACTCATTCATCTATAAATATTTGAGCTAATAAAATTTAAGTAAATGTTATTTCCTGTTGTAACATTCCATATTATAAACATTTGATGAAACCAATTTTAAAAATCGGATCATTAGAAATACACCATGAACTGACAGTCTTTTAGCCTGTCGTGCAAAACACAAAGGATTGCAGATATAGCTAAACTATACCCTTTGTAATATTGAACTAGACAACATGTTAATACATCTTTCAACCCATTGAAATGTGGACAAATTCTCCCTGTTATTTTCCCTTTCCCTATTTAAAATGTCAAGATGCCTAAATGCATCATCGAGTTTGGATCAGGCAGGTCACTGTTTGCCTTAGAAATCATCAAAGCATTTTATGCAGACTATTTGGCGACGTCATATCGCAGGACTATATGTCGTGGATAATATCGCAGCTTTACTTCTTTATTCCAGAACATTCACCCTGTTCGACTGACCATGACAGATGGTTCAATAAAAGGGTAGCAAGCAGATTGCTTAAATTTCTGAAACTGCTACGTAAACCGGTTTAGTTATTCTTTGTGGAGCTATTAATGGGAGATAGATGGGCCCAATTTAAGTAAGTGTCTAATGGTTTCATCTTGAGTTGAATGGCCTTGACCCCAATATCCAACTGTTTTTAAATTTCACGCCGAGATTCAATCCGCTCTGATGTATTGTAAGAGTAAAACGTGATTTTATAGGTCAACTAGAAAACACTGTGCAAAGTAATATAATTGGTCGACCAAAGTGGGGGCACCTTTTGTCTACATCCAAACCAAACACAATTTAGTTCTAAGGATTCACAGGGTCAAATGTGAAAGATAGCAGCTATCTTCAGATACCCAGTATTTCGAACCATCCAGTAAAAGACCAAGTCCAGGGGTCCGTTCGCGAACTCATGCGTAACCCTACGTATATACTAAATCATGCGTATGTCCCACATGATAGACCTGTCATTATTCCAGCTACACAATCTGCTTTGGATAAGTTGATCCACTAGGCATGACATAGTATGACGTAGATTTACAGACTGAGTTTCGCGGACGAAACCCCTAGGAGTCTAAGATATGACTGATCGCGCCATAGCCCTTTAATTATACCTGTGCATTAATAAATCGCAAAATGCATTAGCAATTTACCCAGGCATACCAGAGATAAGATACAAACGATTATCACCCATTCCAATGGGATTTGACGTACTGATTATCAGTGCAGGAAAATTAGTGTCTAAACCTACGTGCATTGACTAAAGGATAACTTCAGAACTTGACAGGAGTGTCTATTAAATTAATACATGCATCTGACTTAAAAGTACTTTCTATACAATTCAAACCTGTATAGCTGTTAACCTGACAATGCACGTTGCAAAGGGAACGTGCATTATCAGGTGTAATACGGCAATTGTGCATTTTGTTATCATATTTAACGGGTTATGTCTGTAACAGCAGTGTATTCAATGTGTTGAAAATCACTCACCTCGGAATGGGCAAATATCTGTAAATGCCATTGGAATGGGTGAAAACCTGAGGAAAACAGCTTTGATATCTGTTTAATCTCTAGTTTGTATGGGCAGATTCCCACGTATGTTTCACCGATATAGGCAAGAGTTTATCCACTTCATTTGCTCTATAAAGATAATACTCTGAGGGGAAAGGCTGACTTGTAAATTTATAAACAAATTGTGATTTTGGGCATATGCACTACGTATTTGATTGTCCCACGTGGTAATTACCATGTGAATACTAAGGTCAAATCGATGTCTTTCACATAACCTTTCGATTAAAATTCGTGATCCGGAATCTTATAACACAAATCATCCTATGTTACTCTAGTAAAACACGCTAAACAACGAAGGTTACTCCATCAAAAATGAAAAAAAAAAAAAAAAATTTCATCTCAAAACTTGAATTGAAACATGTTCAAGATTGTAGTTTGGGGAATGCTGGCATACAAGTGGTTGGAACAACATCTATGTGTTATGACCAGGGCCGAGGGGTGTTTTGAATGGTGTTTGAATCAATCCCACAAAAATTGCAATGTGCCCTATACTGTACTGCTACAAAACTTATGGTCATACTTAGGCGGGATAAAATCGTTCCAAAGTTAAGGAACCACGGACATGTCATAATCTGCTAAAAATCACTAAGTATAATGTTTTGTGGGCGAAAAGGGCATAGAAGTCAGGATTTTTTTATGTGTAGGTATAGGATTTTTGTGGGATCACCATGGACTCTGTTGGTGAAATTTCCCCAAAAACTGGTGCATTGTGATGATTGACTCAATACACCCTCTAGACCAGGTAACGATACATTTGGGTTCTATGTATGTACCCTTACAATTTTTACTCTATGTAGTTCTTTTTAAATGCACTATTAGTGGTTTGCCAAATCAGAAAATTCCTGAAAACAAAAATCATCAAAAATCAGCTTTTTGCATGACTGTAGTAATAAGTATAGGTATCCTAACATACCATGGAATTGAATAGACTGAAGCAACCTAATAGAGACAGAATCGGATATTTAGTAATTACTGGTTCTACGGACATTACTACGACACTTAATGGATGGAGAGTCAATCTTAAAGCACTGCTGTTCGCCTTCCTTTTAGTAATTTTTCATTTGAAACAAATTACTTCGTTAATTTCTTATCCGTCGCTTTTAGCATGTTTAGACTACTCCTGTGAATTTTGAATATTTGACCTTTTGGTCTGGACATGATAGGCCTTTTAAACAAGGTTTAAGCAAGGATCACAACACACTGATATGTTTGGAGACATGCAGAGCTTATTGCATATGCAAAAAAATTGAGGGAAAATCTACGATCTACAATTTCTATAGCGGTTGGAATAAGCAATCTAAATTGCCCAAGATGGCAAAATTGTATAATTTGTTTTATTCCGGCCTTCTGCTTTGTATTACCAAAGATATTCAATTGTGTTTGGAAAATACAAGGTTTACTTGTCCTTTCCCTAGGCATCCTGTATGATATAGCGAGTAGATACAATGCTAGCCAATTGAACAATGCCCCAAAACTAAATTTAAACGAAACAAAAAAAAAATGTCAATGCTCCTGTAAGAAAGATCAATAACCGACATCTGAATGGCATCGTCTGAAAAAGGTACGGTTAAGATGAGTATCTAAGATGCTGAAAGCCAAGGTCGTTCAACAGGATACGTTCATAAGCAACATAATACAGCAAGATCTGAGGCCAGCATTATGCCCGCAGAATCAAACTTGTAATACATTCTCAGATTGTGGGAAGTATTACTGATATTTGTGTGAATTTCTAGGTAAGAATAGAATATGGACAAATATTCTCGGTAATGCGTTTGTTCAACACAATTAGAAAATATGGAAAGGAGGACTGAGATAGGTTTAGAAGTAGCATTCAGTAAAATAGTTTTCTATAAATCTAGCTACTTCATGTGAAAATTTTCTTTGAAATATTTGTGTAAAATGATACAAATTACTTTTATTATGTAATAGTATGGTTCCTTTATAGTATCATGTCCGCATCAGCTGTATAGGACCATTATTTAAAAAGCTGTTGGGTAACAGGTGTGGTTTACTTCCCTTGCCACTATTATGCATTGCCTCTTCAAACCATTACCCAAACAAAGGGAGTATAGTTAGTATTCAAGGGTGGGACAGTTGTGCAAAGCATACATCTTGGACAGCTGCCAACATTCTAAACAGATGTTTTCTCTTCCCTTGCCATGTTAATGTCTTGCTTTCAAAACACTAACAAAAGTTAGATTCGTAATCCAGGGTAGGAACAGTTGACAAAGCATACTTCTTGGACAGATGCCAACATTATAAACAGGTTGTTGTTTACTTCCCTTGCCACTGTTAGCTATGCCTCTTCAAAACACCTAACAAAGGGTTAAGTATCCAGGTGGGATGAATGTTGACAAAGCACACATTCTTGGACAGCTGCCAACATTCTAAACAGTTGTTGTTTCCTTGGCCACTGTTACGCTATTGCCATTTGCCACTGCAAAACATTACATAACATTACACAGGTTAGGCCAAAAAAGGTCGCGGTATTCAAAAAACACCGGTTACATAATCTTTTACTAATTGAGGCTTAAAATGTCGTTGTTTTTTTGTGTTTAGGGGAAAAATATGAAAAGTTAGTGTTTTAGCTTTTAGTTGGGAACCTTCTTTCTTCAGTTTCCACGAGGTGAATGTCCCTTCTTTTTTTTCTGTTGTTGGATGAAATTCAAACCTGGCAGCTTTTTGATGTGTATTCTTGCTCTACCATGATCGACTTTGCCAAGAATCTAAACATGTGGAATCTACCTTGGTTATTACTTCGCGCGTTTTTTTTTTATAATCATTGTAGTCGCATTTGGGCTTTACCAAGTCCAGTATCTCTTTCTGATTTTTATTAAAGAAGCTGTCGGCCACATTCAGTTTCTGCTCTAACAAACTCCCTGTCTCACCTTCGTCCTCTTTATTCCCAATTCGCAGTTTTCCAAGAGGTTTTGTTCTTAATCCGTGTCCTGATTCCCTGATCCCTATATTATTTGTATAAAATAATAATCAAATAGGGACACAATTAAACCATAAATAAAAAATGCAGGCGGTGGAAAGCCAGCCTCATTCATTAAGCCAAACTCACCAAAAGAAGTTACAGCAATACGCGGGAGCTGCAAACACAAACCAAGTTGTGCGTGAGTGGGTCGAGCCGATTGGCGTTCCCCTGGCCCACATACGACCTCGCCATAGTTCGTTATTAATACAAAAAAAAAATCAGAAATAACCCTTCCAGTGGGGTGATTCTTCCTCTCCCACGGGTTGGGAATAAGAAAAAGATTCCTTGACAACATATCAAAAACTTTACGAATTTTTCATCAAGATTTCGAGTACGTGTTAAAACCAATGGGGACGTCTGAAATTGGGATTTCCTTGGCCGCCCTCCCCTGAAAATATGGTGTAAATGGTAGAACGAAAACTTATCCCCAAAGCTTTTCTACCCACAAGGGTGGGTGGGGTTTCGGGTGATTGAGAGAGTTATTCACTTTACCGCCAACCAAGTGTGTGATAATTATATCCTTTTGCAATATAATTCCGCTGGTGTGCTTTTGGTATTTTAATGGTTATTTTTATCTTGATGTTTTAGGCGGTGAAGTCATAATGTTCGTTACTGAAGTTGGGGGATTAGAGGTTGCGAAATATACGTTTAGACCAATGCGACATATCCGCTTAAAATCGATTCACTTGGCCATATCAATTACATTTAATATCCAACACAGGACCCTCTACACCTTTGGCCTATGCATAGAAAACGCTATTCTTGAGAACTTTTCATCCACCAAAAGATGTTGGTGAAGAAATTTGAGAAAAAAGCACTTGAAATTTGAATATTTTAGGGATTTTAGTTTTAAATTTGCCGTTGCCTTCACTCTTCAGTCAGCAGGACACAGGAGTGTTTGATGGAAGAGTATAAGTAGCGTAGTGGATGGTTTGTTACAGAGATGGACTAGTATATTTAGCTCGTCACCCATTGCCGAACCCGAGCCGGGTAGTTGCGATTTTGTATTTGAAGCAGGGCTGGGCTAGGCTTGGCATGCACATGATGATCAGTATTGTTGTTATTGTCGTGATTGTAAACATCGGCTACTGAATAGTTTCAAAGTAGTACAATTATACCATGATACATAGGTTCTGTCAAAAAATGTCCTAATTGCTCCACAGTATTACTGGGGCTATTACACGAGCGGATAATGTGCCAGGGGCTTGATGCATGATGGCATGGTGTATTACAGAATAGGAGGATCGGGTTACGGCAAATGCCACAGCCCCACAGCGTTATACGCGGTTCGGTTTGAGGAATTGCGGTGACGTTATACCGTATGACGTGACTCTGACATTCGCTTAGCATTTCGATTGTGCTGCCTTAATTCACGTGCGTGTTGATGGAAAGGCCAGCGCGTTGTTTGTGGTTTAGGGTGCAAAACCTAACGCGCACCTGTGGAACGTCACCCTCAAATTTGAGATCGAAATATAGGGGAGTGCGGTAGGAAAACACGCTTCATCGCGGGTTTTTTATTGCATCACACGGTGTCACGCATAATATAACGCGCGATTCCATTTCGCACTGAAGCGATAAGATTCTCAGATTGTGGGACGTATCTACTGATATTTTGTGTAGAATTTTCTAGGTAAGAATAGATATATGGACAAATATTTAGTAATTGCGTTGTTCACACAATTAGAAATATGGAAAGTGAGATAGGTTTAGAAGTAGCATTCAGTAAAATAGTTTTCTATAAATCTAGCTACTTCATGTGAAAATTTTCTTTGAAATTATTTGTGTTAAAATGATTACAAATTACTTTATTATGTAATCAGTATGGTTCCTTTTAAGTATTCATGTCAGCATCAGCTGTATAGGACTCATTATTTAAAAGCTGTTGTAACAGGTGTTGTTTACTTCCCTTGCCACTATTATGCTATTGCCTCTTCAAACCATTACCCAACAAAGAGGATTATATTTAGTATTCCAGGTGGGAACAGTTGCAAAGCATACATTCTTGGACAGCTGCCAACATTCTAAACAGGTGTTGTTTACTTCCCTTGCCACTGTTATGCTATTGCCTCTTCAAAACACCTAACAAAGAGGGTTAGATTTAGTAATCCAGGTAGGAACAGTTGCAAAGCATACATTCTTGGACAGCTGCCAACATTATAAACAGGTGTTGTTTACTTCCCTTGCCCCTGTTATGCTATTGCCTCTTCAAAACACCTAACAAAGAGGGTTAATTTAGTACTCCAGGTGGGAACAGTTGCAAAGCACACATTCTTGGACAGCTGCCAACATTCTAAACAGGTGTTGTTTACTTCCCTTGCCACTGTTACGCTATTGCCATTTGCCACTGCAAAACATTACATAACATTACAAGGTTAGGCCAAAAAAGGTCGGTATCAAAACACCGCGTACATATCTTTTAAATTAGCTCAAAATGTCGATTGTGTTTTGTTGTTTAGGGGAAAAATCTGAAAATGTTAGTGTTTTAGTTTTAGTTGGACTCCTTCTTTTCTTTCAGTTTCACGATGTTGATGTCCTTTCTTTTTTCTGTTGTTGATGAAATTCAACCTGGCAAGCTTTTTGATGTGTATTCTTGCTCTACCCATGATCGCTGCAATAATCTAAATTGAATCTACCTTGGTTATTACTTCGCGCGTTTTTTTATAATCCCTTGTAGTCGCATTTGGGCTTTACCAAGTCCAGTATCTCTTCTGATTTTTTATTAAAGAAGCTGTCGGCCACATTCAGTTTCTGTTCTATAACAAACTCCCTGTCTCCCCTTTCGTCTCTTTATCCAATTCCAAGTTTTCCAAGATGGGTTCTTAATCCGTGTCCTGATTCCCTGATCCCTATATTATTTGTTATAAAATAAGTGAATCAAATAGGGACACAATTAAACAATAATATAAAATATGCAGGCGGTGGCAGCCAAGCCTCATTCATTATAGCAACTCACCAAAAGAAGTTACAGCAATACGGAGTGCAAACCACAAACCAATTTGGGTGCTTTGATGTGGGTCGGCCGATTGGCGTTCCCATGGCCTACATACGACCTCGCCCTCGTTCGTTATTAATACAAAAAAAATCAGAAATAACCCTTCCAGTGGAGTTGATTCTTCATTTCCAACGGTTTGGAATAAGAAAATATTCCTTGACAACATATCAAAAATTTAGAATTTTTCATCAAGATTTCGCTTTTACGTGCTAAACCAATGGTGACGTCTGAAATTGGGATTTCTTGGCCGCCCTCCCCCTGAAAATATGTGTGTAAATGGTAGAAAAACATCAAGATAAAAATAACATTAAAATACCAAAAGGAGCACACCAGCGGAAATTATATTGCAAAAGGATATAATTAGCACACACTTGTGGGCGGTAAAAGTGAATAACTTCTCTCAATCATCCCAGACCCACCCACCCTTGTGGGTAGGAAAAGCTGGGGGATAAGGGAAGTAATCAAGCTTATTTATTGCATATTCAACAATGAAACAAAATAAAAATTATCGGTCCTGGCTGGGAGAGTGTGTTACATTCCGTAGGTTTCTGCCATTAATAATCGATATTCCAGAATGTGGTAGTAAATGTATTGTTCCTTGGATTGTTACTCAGACCTATTTGGCAAAAGCAAGACAGTAGTCCACTAGGTAATGAATAACCGGGAATGATTTTTTACATGCTCTTCATTGAACCCGCTCTAGATCACCAGCCTTATATGCGAGCCCAGAATACCAAACGATATCGACATACTGGAGTACTGGTCTGATATAGATTTGGTAGACACTATCTGCCAGAAATAGACAACATTGATATTCCAAGATAAAGCCTAGATTTCGGGATACTTTTCATCCATATGCTCAACTATGCGAAAATAAAACACTCATGAAATAAGACTTTTAAATAGCCTGAGCTGACTTTGATTTATTACATCCCATTCTCAAGTTCATACTTCAATACTAAAGAAAGCAATTAAGATTAGAGATTTGAAAGTTGCGTATTTCCGTACAATCAAAAGAATTTTGCTCTAAAAGTTACTCCACGAAAACTGAAAGAGTTCGACTTTGAAACGGTCATAACAAAAGTTCCACAAAGGGTATTTTCAATGGGTTAAAGAGGATGTTTTCAGCTTCGAATGATATCAAAACATTAGACGGGAATATTTTTCTGGGTCCTCCTCGCTCACGACCCGGATATATTACATAAATGTTTAACTAAGGTTGAATACTTTTATGAAAGAAAATGTATTATGTTCTACGTATAAGTATGATAAAAAATGATCTGTGTAGAAATATGAAAGTAAAAATTTGAAAATAAAATACAAAAGAATTGAAAATCGACAGAAACGAGACGGATATGTGTGAATAATTCCTGGGAAATGTATATATTGTAATGTATTTTATAAGTGTTGATATTTTACACCCTGTATATAATCTCCATACTCGGTAGCTGCTATCTTTCTAAGACATTTTCGTAATAGAATTTCGACATATTGGAAAACGGTGTGGGCAAATTTGCTTAATGCCATTTCTCAAATAATGCAATAATGAAAAACCGGGTTTATCTTTTTCTAAAGCAAAACTGTCTCTCGACAGATTGGTTTCCGTCCGTTTCGATTTGACCTCCACGCATTACAGAAGCTATTGAATGACGTCAAGCCTTAGAATGAATGAATGACCACTACAATACATATCAGAAGCCGGTCTTAACGTCTCACTCAATGATTTGCTTAATTCTATATATCTGAAAATAATCATATAAGATTTTGTAGCTTTTAAAATAAACAAATATGTGTTATTAATAGAAGTAGCAAGACAAAAAATCTAAGTTTTTAAGTACTTATCCTCTAAATTCCTACCATTTTAAATTCCATTCCTACGCTTTTCAATCATTGAGTGTGACTTTAACCATTTTAACCTTATCAAAGTAAACACGTCTGCTTTTATATACAACATTCACAGCCTGGATGCTGTTACTGAAAATTGGAGTTTTGTGTTAAACGTTCGTTTTATTTATGTAAGATAGAGTTACTTTTAGTTTTACTTATTACTGAAGGTCATCCGTGAGTCTTCCTTATTTAAATTGTCCAATCGTACTTACTAGCTGCCCTTCTTGATTTTTATGTTCCCCTTGCTGTTCATATGTGTGTAAGGGTCAGGGTTGATGTTATTTAAAATTGGTCTTACGCAGGGCAATCACAAACGCAAATCAGTTTTGTATTTCTGTTCAACATGAAGACCTTACTTGTATCTTGTAATCGTAATACATAAAAACACAATGAAACAATAATATGTGTATGATAAAATACCATTAAAATACTCAAAGCAGCCTACCAGCAGGAATTATATTGCAAAAGAATATAATTCGCACAAATTTTGGGGCGGTTAAAGCGAATAACTTAGCACACTCATCTCAGGACCACCCACCCTCGTGGGTAGGAAAAGCTGGGGGTTAAGTGAAATTGTCAATCTTATTCATTGCATATTCAACAACGAAACAAAAAAAATTGAATTGATTGGTCCTGGAATTGAATTTAATTTATTGGTCCTGGCTGGGAGATTTCGTTACATTCCTTAGATTTCTGTCATTGATAATAGAAATTCTAGAATGTGGTAGTAATTGTACTGTTCCTTGGATTGTTACTCAGACCTTTGGCAAAAGTAAGGCTGTAATCCACTCTTATTTTATTTACCTTATTCAGACTACACTGTACGATGGGTTCAAAGTAGGTAATGAATGACCAATAATGATTTGTTTTATATTAGTGTGGTTTGGTATGTCAGTGAAACAGTTCCCGTAGGATTTTGGTGATAAAATTGATTTTCTTGCTGTTTTTTATTCAATAGGGACCAAACTGTCAGAAAATGATGGGATTCAAATTTCCAGACTGCTACCCCCTTCTTCAAGGGGGGGGGGGGTGTTACTACAGGGGAAAATTTGAAATCGAGTCAAACTGTGTTTTGATGTACATTAATATGTTCGTCTCCTTATAAGGATTAGAAAACGTATATATTTGCCTAGGTTCCGACCTTTAGTTAAACCGCTATAGCCCCCATAATGGTTCAGGTCCATAATTACATTACCTGGTGCGGTCTGACATCGCTCTTGAGACAAATTATTAGACACTCATTTTGAGACCATAAATAGTGCCAGGAATGGACAACTTCATATGCCCGACAAAGCCGCGCGATTTCAGGACACCCTTTTTCATGTACGCTCAACTAGGAGAAAATAAAACACTCATGAAATACGACTTTGAAATAGCCTGCCGTTTACTTATTATATACCATTTATCACATTCATATTCAATATGAAAAAGTCTATTATTAGATTCTGTTATGATGTTCGTAAAAGTCAAAGGTCAGAAATACCTTTCAAACAAAATAAAAGAGACTTGTGCACAGTGATCTGGAATTTTATAATTATAACGATTTTTATGATTTGTAATTGGTTCAAGAATTTGGTTATGTATGTCCAAAGTACAATTATCAATACAATCAAAATTAACTTAAAAATTTAATCTTACTCAGAGTCATTATGTCTCCAACTAAAAGTAGCGTTGCAGTTCAACTATAATATGTCCTCACAAGCGAAGACTCCCAAATTGACACCATGCAAAGTCACGCTTATAATCCTCGGGTAATATTCCATTGGAGACTTCTTAGTCTGAAGGTAATTTTGTCCAGCAGTTCAAGACGACGGGCTTCCTCGACGACGATAATGTTCCACAATAATAAATCAAGGTAGATCCACCATCAGTCTGTCGCTGATGTCCTCATTTAGGACCACGATTGGAATCACTTTTTGATTCCGAAACTGAAGTTCTGGGCTTGTAAACAGACGACAGCAGACAATTAGTTATCGCTCCGGAGGCCCACATCCCCAGGCATCCAAGATTAAATCTGCACAGGGAGAACTCAAACCTACCTACCATGATTTGTAGAGTAAAACTGCTATGATTATACTGATAGCTCCAGCGAGCTCTAGTTTAGATCCTGATTTCAACTGCTGGCGCGAGATTAACTCAAAAGCTCAAAGATTACTGACTTCACAAAGTTCCCAGTCTAAAAATATTACCTACAATCATGCATAAAATAACCTTGTGGCACAAGCTGACCAATTGAATCCACATAAATTACTCATCTGAGATCACATCACTTGCCATATATAACTTTGTGGGGGAATTCCTGATCTTACAATTTTTGATCTCAAAAGCATAAACGTTTCTAAGTTTAGCATTCTTGTTGAATTCCCCCACTTCCCCGATTGTGCAATCTAAAACCGGGCACTTAGCAAAAACAAACAGGGACATGCCCCTTTCTCGCCTTTTATAGTACCCAAAGTACCTTTCCCGTGCGAAATCTTTTCTCAATAAAATTGAGAAAATATAAACAGGTTAAAGGGATTAGCAGCGATTTGCTATCCGAAACATGAAAAAACATCAAAATCATATTTTATATTTTTGTACTGGCATGGATATGCGAACATAACCTGCACGTGGTTGTCTTTAAATCCGTGTACTCAAGGCAAGGCAGTACCTTTTTATCTGATTCTGTAATTTCTATACGTGCGTATCAAAATTCCGACTTGAGATCAAAAAAAGCCTTTCCTGGTGAATATCACATATTTTCAGCGTGATATTGTGCACCAGTACCATGATCAATACAGTTGGACCTCAAACACAAACATTATTGATCTTTGTTCATTATGTACTGGTGTAAACCACAATCAGCTGTTTAGTGCAGATTTTGAGACGCCATCGCTATATGTCTATTTGCGGGAGACAGTACGATAAATTTCCTCAAATACTTCGTTTTTTTCACTATTTGGTGGTTTGTTTCATCATTAAAGCAGCTATATGGAATTGTACACACCTATCCCTGATTTATAAGTTAAAATCATGTATTTCCACATTTTTTCAATTCTCTCGCATTATCGCTGCTAATCCCTTTAATCAAAATTTTGAGGGTAATATAACAATAGAGAATTGAAAATCGACAGAAATGAGAGGAAAAGTTGTGATTATTTCCTGGGAAATATATACATAGTGAATAAAAAAAATTGTGCATGAAAAAACACAAAATTTGACCCTGACATGTTTACTCAACTGTGACGCACTTGATGTTTCCATGATCTGCATATTTTCGACTTTCTATGCTGAGAAAATGAAGGAATTTGGTGAAGAAATGAGGTAGATATGAACGGTTTTCGCGGCTGATCCATCTTTACCCCATTCCAATGGGATTTACACAGTTAAGCTGGGTTTTCAGTTCCATTAGTTTGTCTGAATATGGTGGCAAATCTTACTGGATCAGTCGTGAAAATCCTTCATATTTACCTCATTTCTTCACCAAATCACGTCATTTTTTCAGCATAGAAAGTCGAAAATATGCAGATCATAAAAACATCAACTGCGTCACAGTTGAGTAACAGGTCAGGGTCAACTTTTGTGTTTTTTAATGCACATTTTTTTTATTCACTCTGTATATTGCACAGTATTTTATAAGTGTTGATATTTTACACCCTTTATTAATTACCTCCATACTAGGTAGCTCCTTATCTTTCTAAGATATTTTCTCTATAGAATTTCGACATATTGGAGAACGGTGTGGGCAGATTTGCTTAATGCCATTTCTCAAATAATGCACTAATGAAAAACCGGGTTTATAGTTTTAAAGCAAACCTGTCTCTCGATATATTGGTTTCCGTCGATTTGACCTCCACGCATTACAGAAGCTATTGAATGACGTCAAGCCTTAGAATGAATGAATGACCACTAAAATACATATCAGAAGCCGTTCGTAAAGTCTCACTCAATGATTTGCTTAATTATAGACATCTAAAAATAATCATTTAAGATTTTTGAGCTTTTAATAAACAAATATGTGTTATTAATAGACGTGGCAAGGCAGAAAGCGACCTAATAAGGAACACAAATTAGACTTTTAATCCGAGATTTGGTATAAAAACACAGACGTATGTTTATTTCCCAGTGGAAATTAAATAGCTAGGAGAGGTGATCTGGAAAAGGTGCCTTGAAGTGTAATTTTCTTGCTCTTGCTCAGTTTAAGTACTTTTCCTCTATATTCCTACCATATTAAATCCCATTTCTACCCTCTTCAATTATTGAGTGGGACTTTAAACATTATAACCTTATAAAAGTAAACACGTCAGCTTTTACAGCATTCACAGCCTTTTTTCAGGGTTCGGCCCTGATCATTTATTGCATATCCGCCATTTTGGATTTTTGACAAATTTTCCAAGATTTTGTGGATTTCGAAACCAAAGACGATTTTTTTCTTCAATTTTTGGAGTCTTAAAGTAATCCTTATCCAATTATCTTTCATATAAAACATGATGGCTTGTCTTCCACTATTTTTCTTCTGATGACTATTTTGTAAGCACCTGAAAAACAATATGCTTCACGGCCGCCATCTTGGATTTTTCAGCCAAATTTTCATTAATTTGCTAGTTTTGTTGCATTTTGAAACCATGGACGATTTTTTTCTTAAAATGTTTTACCCCAGAAGTAATTCTATGAAAATTATCCTTCGTATAATACAAGTTAAATGCTTGTCTTCGACTTAGTTATAAATTTTTGAATAAATGTCAAATGATCGAGCCGTCTATGTACACGAAACCCTGTGTGTTACTGAAAATGGGAGTTTTGTGTAGAACATTCGTTTTATGTATGTAAGATAGGGTTACCTTTAGTTTTACTTATTTCTAAAGGTCATCCGTGAGCCTTCATTGTTTAAGTTGTCCATTCGTATTTACAGACTGCCCTCTTGCTGTTCATACGTGACTAACATTGTGTGTAAGGGTTAGGGTCATTGACTAGCTTTGGTCCTATTTGAAATTAGTCTTATGCAGGGCAATCACAAACGCAAATCAGTTTTGTATTTCTGTTCAACATGAAGAACTTACTTGTATTTACTGCATTATCTTGTAATCGTAATACATAAGAACACAATGAAACAATAATATGTGTATAGGGTAGAAAAACATCAAGATAAAATACCATTAAAATACCCAAAGCAGCCTTCCAGCGGGACTTGCAAAAGAATGTAATTCGCACAAATTTTGGGGCGGTTAAAGCGAATAACTTAGCACAATCATCTCAGACCCACCCACTCTTGTGGGTAGGAAAAGCTGGGGAATAAGGGAAATTATCAAGCTTATTCATTGCATATTCAACAACGAAACAAAAAAAATTGAATTGATTGGTCCTGGCAGGGAGGTTTCATCACATTTCTTAGACTTCTGTCATTAATAATATGAATGTGCAGTAAATGTACTGTTCCTTGGATTGTTACTCAGACCTTAGGCAAAAGTAAGGCAGTATCCACTCGTATTTTACCTAACTTATTAAAAATACACTGTATAATGGGCTCAAAGTAGGTGACCAAGAATGATTTTACATATTCTTCTTTGAATCCGCTCTGGATCACCAGTCTGTTTATATGTGAGCCCAGAATGCCATACCATATCGGCATACTTGAGTACTGGTCTGTCATAGCTCTTGTAGGTAACATCATCTGACATCATGTTAATTTTGAGACCATAAATAGTGTCAGGAATGGACAACATTCACATTCCCAGACAAAGACGAGATTTCAGGATACCTTTCGTGCACACAAAAATAAAACCTGTAAATAGCCTGATCTGACTTTGACTTAGTATTATTATCACGTTCGTGCTTCAATACCAAAGAAAACAATTAAGATAGAGAATTCAAAATCGGCATAAATGAGCGGAAAATGTGTAATTAATTCCTGGGATATATATATTGCACTGTATTTAAGTGTTGATATTTTACACCCTGTATTTATTATAACCTTATCTGCTTATCTTTCTAAGACATTTTCTTTGTAGAATCTCTACATATTGAAAAACGGTGTGGGCAGATTTGCTTAATGCCATTTCGCAAATAGTGCAATGGTTTATCTCTTTTCAATGAAATACCTTTCATGCACATGTTAAACTATATGAGGAAATAAAACTTTCATGAAATAATACATCTATAAAGGCTGATCTGACTTTGACTTAGTATTATTATCAAGTTTATACTTCAATAACAAAGAAAAAAAATAAAATGGTGAATTGAAAATCGGAAGAAATGAGAGGAAAATTGAGTGGATAATTCGTGGAAAAATATATATTGAACTGTAATTAGTGTTTGATATCTTACACTCGGTATTTAACATATAATTGTACTTTTTTTTTTTTTAATTTTTTATATAAGACATTTTCTTTATAGAATTTCTACAATTGAAAAACGGTGTGCGCAGATTGCTTAATGTAATTTCGCAAAAAATGCAATAATGAAAAACAGGGTTTATCTTTTTTAATGCAAGACTCTCTCTAGACAGATCGGTTTCCATCCCGTTCCGAATTGACCTACACGCATTACAGAAGCTATTGAATGACGTCAAACCTTAGGATGAATGAATGACCACCAAAATACATACCATCAGATGCAGTTCTTAAAGTCTCACTCAGTGCTTTTTTTTAATATATCTAAAAATAATTTCAGATTGTTGAGCTTTATGTGTTATAAATACAAGTGGCAGGCAGAAAGCGACCTAATAAAGAAAAAACAGACTTTTAATCCGAGATTTGGTATAATAACATAGACGTATGTTTATTCTCAGTGGAAATTAAATAGCTACAGGCCATCTGAAAAGGTGCCTCGAAGTGTAATTTTCTTGCTCTTTTATTAATTTAAAAAATCAGTTTAAGTGAATTAAATAGACTTGTCCTTTATATTCCTACTATGTTAAATTCTATTTCTATGCTCTTCAATCACTGAGAGGGACACTTTAACCTTATCAAAGTAAACACGTCTGCTTTTAATTGGAGTTTTGTGTAAAACATCCGTTTTATTTGTGTCAGATAGAGTTATTTTTAGTTTTGCTTATTACTGAAGGTTATCCGCGAGCCTTCATTATATAAATTGTCCATTCGTACTTACAGGCTGCCCTTCCTGGTCTTTATGTTCCTCTTATTCTTATACAACTATGCAATGGCGAATTTTAACAATTCACTGCTATTTATGTGACTAACATTGTGCGAAAGGGTCAGGGTCATTGGCTAACTTTGGTGCTGTTTGAAATTGGTCTTACGCAGGGCATGCAATCACAAACTCAAATCAGTTTTGTATTTCTGTTCACCATGAAGAACTTACTTGTATTTAGTGCATTATCTTGTAAACGTAATACATAAGAACATAATGAACAGTAATATAAAATATGTGTATGAGGGGTAGGAAGACATCAAAATAACATACCATTAAAATTCCCAAAGCAGCCCACCAGCGGGAATTATATTGCAATAGGAGGTAATTAGCACGAATTTGGGGGAGGTAAAAGTGAGAAATCATCTCAGGCCCACCCACCCTTGTGGTAGGAAAAGCTGGGAGTTAAGGGAAACGAAATTAATTTACCATTTAAAGGCGGACTCAGAGATTTCCCGATGAGGGCGCACTCATTTTCAAACAAATCGTGTTTTTTGCATATACATATGCTTGTCCATACACTAATTATGGTGTGAAATAACTAAGCTCAAATCGAAGTCCTTCATATAGAAAATCACAACTTTGTTATAAAATTAGGGATCCGGAAATTTTGTAAAACACGGTATCCTATGGCACTGATATATTGTGCATTTGTGTTTACTGCATGAAAACGGAAACTCCAAAGCTTCTCTAACTTTGGAATTAAGCCTTTTAGGTAACTATCGTTACTTCTAGATGACTATTTTTAATTACTACACAAAATAATTTTATTTCCAATCTCTGAGTTAGCCTTTAAAGACACTATCAGTGATTTGAAAAATATTTGAAATGTGCAGGAATAGCTTCAAAGTGAAGGATAAGTCTGTAGAATTCTCATAAGTTACCTTTTCCAGCTGTAGAATTGACAGAAAAGGAAGAAAACGGCAGTGTCCCAAGATACGATTCTCCAGTCAATTACGTGTTGTAGTAAGTGTCCGAACGGACAGTAATGACTAAAATCTCCGATTCTGTCCTTATTAGGTTGCTTCTGGTCTTATCATTTGCAGGGTATGTTAGGATACCTGTATTTGTTACATACATGTAAAAATCTGATTTTTGATGATTTTTTCGATTTGCCGATTTAGCAAATCACTGATAGTGTCTTTAACATGTTTAATATGAAAAAAATTATATTTACTTCGTTTCGCCGGCAGTCTCCTGATATTGCTATAAAGTAAGTAATCAAATAGCTGCCCTTTTGCTTTATTCCTTATTATGGGGTTATATGAGGACATTACCCCAAAGGCAGACACTAGGGATGCTGTAACTATAATTGTGTAATGCACAAACCGTGTCGAATAGGGAGACATAGTTTTACAATCCAAATCACACATCATGCACGCGTGAACTATGTTAATTGGAATTACACCTAACCAAATAACTGCTTGTATTTTGACCATTTATGTAGTTAAGGTGTTGTTGTTTATGTCTTTCATAACACAAGATTATGTAAATAACTGCAAACTCAGTAAATTCGTATGTAACATGATTTTTAAATAGCATTAAAGTGCATACTATTTGTATAAGGATTCACCCATAAAAGCGTTCGCCTCTGAGACTTTATCTCCACGTGTTAAGAAGAAGACCATGCACAAGGTGTATAAAATAACGCTCTTTACAACATAAGGTATTGATTTGCCGTCATAAAATAATGGCATGGACTCCTCGCACCGAGAAGTATGCGGATCAATGTTTGTGTTGAATTTTCATCTCAATTTGATAACACATTCGAGAGCACTGCTTTCTCTTGTGTTTTATATGAGGTGTTTTATATGTGATTGTCTCAATTACTGATTGTTTCTTTTTGTTTTACTTTTCTAGGTTAGTTATTGGGCAACCAGTCCTGACTTGAGCAACAAAAATCGGTTTCCTTATTTTCTGCGTACTGTACCGTCAGACCATTACCAAGCTGGGGCTATGATAGATATCATAAGGCATTTCAACTGGTCTTATATATCCATTGTACATGAGAACTCAAATTATGGCATTCAGGTGAGTTATTTACTGCACATTCAGGAACTTTAAAACTTATTTTCACTGGCATTTGCAAGATTTAGGTTAAAAATTATTTGTTATTCATTAACACTTAAGGGAATAAGGTCTTTTATACTCGTTAGTGGGTAAGGGGCGTGGCTCCTGGAGCCCAGATTAAAAAAATCCAAAATACAAGATAAGAAATCTATTGAGTGTTTAATCTAAATGGAACCACTACATTTGACACAACATATGGATGCCTTGAAATCTCTCGTTGCACCTTTAATTTTTATGGGCTCCTAGAGCCCCCTTATCCACTTAAGTGTTAAGACATCAAATTATCCATCAGCAAACACGATGATTAATGTCAAATGTCATACAAAGAATGAGGCTAGACATCTAAAGCGGTATTTTCTATGACGTAACTAAACCCGTTTGTAATTGAACTGCATCGGGGCGTAGCGTGAGTCATGCGACGGGAGGTTACCAATTTTCAGTTCATTGGAGGGTGGGGCACCTACTGGTTTAAGGCAAATTTTCTTTGAGAATTTTTCATATTTGCTTTTAATTGTGTGCCTCTTCGTATAACGTTACGTCACTAAACGCATGTTGGCTCAAAACATTAGGTTGTTATGTTATAATCTGGAATAGTTTATCAGGTGAAATAAAGAAGGCAAGAACTATTGGACAATTTAAAACCAAAATTTCAGCCTATCTTCACGATGCTTAAAATGACTTTTGACACGTGACATGAAAATGTGCATTATTTTCCTAAAATTCTGTTTAAGAACGAATTAATGATAAAGACATTCATGATTATTTAACTTGGATACCAATTACTGTTTTTTGCTTCCTAATCTATATATAATTACGAATTCTGTACTAAATTGCTTATGACTACTTTCTGTATTTTCTTGTTTGTATCTTTATTTGTGTGTCTTGTCTGATTTTTTCCCGTAATATTTGCTGTTCAGGGGGTATAACACTTTCAGGCTTCTTGCTTTTCGTTATACCTCCTCCATCATATTGTTTTTTAATATTTGTACATTTCTGATATGTAATCGATGGAAAATAAATGATTGATTGATTGATTGGTAGCGTTATGATAAGAAACGGTGCCTAAATATGTTGAAATGTTCTTTTTCCCTATTTCCTTATATTTGTCGTTTTTCGTGTAGGGTACTAAGGAGTTAACCAAGCTAGCCAGAAAGCATGGCATATGTATCGCTGTTACTGCAATGTTCGAACGGGAAGGCATAAGTGGCAATGGATCATCATATGATGAAATAATGACAGAACTATGGGCCAAGAGAAAAGCCAGAGGTAATGTAATAACTTTCCAATAGGATTGTCTTGTGCTTGAGTAGTTGCTTACATTTCTGCACTTTTCAAAAGTTTCATATTATAGTTTAGATTGCAACGAGAGATAAATATTTTACCTTACCCGATTAGATGTATCAATCTCCCTTTCCATCTATCCAACCATTCATGCGTTCGTTTATCTGCATTTATGTTTCTTGTTGTTTCTCTTTGTCCGTTCTTATAAGAAAATCTTCCGACAAAATACATCGTTATTTTGGTTAGTCTTCTACATTAAATCTGCCCCATTTGTACATTAAATCTGCCCCATTTAACGCTTAGAAATATCTTTCAGTTCAGTATTTACAAAATAGAAGTAAATTTGTGGTGTATTTTAACAAAATTCTGGTGTGACCTGTATAACTTGGATTCGTTTATTTTTAAATAAGTGGTAATGGTAATTTTAAAAGCAATTAAAATTGCTTTTAGGCAGCTTGGCCAAAGTAAGGCAGGGTTTGTCAAGACATGTTAGGCAGGCAGTGTATGGTGCATTCATAATTTATCATAATTTGAGTTAATCTTGAGTTAAGATTGTACCGAACATACGAGGGTAATCCAGGTATTCACTTCCTATATTTAAAGAGTTCTCAAAACCATATCCATTCTACATATTCTAAGAAAATCAGTTATTTAATCAGAATTTATTCAGTGAGACCTACTCAAAAATGGACAAATGTATCATAATTGGCAAAAAACGATATGTTCTAGATATAATTGCATACAGCTCAGTAAGCGATCTGGAACAATCCTATGTACAAACCAACGCACTTAGTGATCTGGCACATCCTATAGCACAATAAACCTCAGTACTGATACTGTGATCGGGAATAATCCTGTACATGTCAATTCAGCATTAAGTGATCTGAACAATACTATGGGCAATACAAAGTGGTCTGGAACAATCTTATGTACAATACAACTCACTGAGATGTTAATTGATGTTGTTTCCAAAAGGTGCTAACAACAATAGCTGCCTTGTGAAAAAAATCATTAACAGAAATTCCGAGTTTCAATAATCTAATGATAATAATTCACATCATACAAAATAGCTATTGGATTTTGCACCTTTTGGAACAAGCCCTTCTTATGTTGGATTCCAACTGCTCCAGAAAAAGTATGTATATTGGTAAATCAGGACAGTGCCACCAGAGTTCAATCCAAAACTCACCAGGTTGAGTACGGCTTTCATGGATTTTGTCATATTGTTCTCTGCATAGTTATAATTTTGGAAAGTGTTCTTGTCCGTTTCTCACTCAAAACAACGTTTGAAAGTTGAAATGGTCGCAATGCTTATTATGTCTTTTGAAATGACCTAAAATGCGATTAAGTTGCACCTTTAAGAAGTGCGCTTGCACGTCGATACGCTTGCACATCGTTATAGAGGTGGGTAGACGGTTTCTATCTATTTTCAATAATAATTTAGAGAGGTCAAATACAGTAAAAACGAGGCTATCTATTCCAGCACACATTTCAATCACCACAATGTGTACTTTATCCCTGGGGATCATTAGACAGGAGTGTCCAGTGGAACTGAGTTTATAGTTAATACCTCATAATTTTGGGAAGCTCTGTAAACGCAAAGATGAATTTTTCTTTTAAGTCGCTAAATGAATGCAGTTTGGGTGTTCATGTTTATTGAGGAATTCCACGTAATATGAAACACTACTTTGGCTGCTGGGTTGATTAAAAATACTATTGTATATGATGGCTGGGTGAGTGACCCAAGGTATAAATATGTATTAAATTTGTGAAACATTCTCATTTTGTCTTAAGCCCTAAGGAAGAATATATTAAGGGACCCATGAAGACTTTCTCTAGAGACTTTAGCTTCATTAAACCTTCAGTGACGTATGGCTCCAATGAGTCATGACTCATCAAACATGACTAAGTGCCTACTTCATTAAAAGTGCAGTGCTCGGAATCCTAGATTCTCCCATTACATTTTTTTAGAGAAAGCGACCTTAAACGGTAAACTAGTAAGGAATTAAGTTGCAGTGAAATATAGGTCAAGATAGTCCATCTAAAGACACTATCAGTGATTTGAAAAATATTTGAAATTTGCATGAATAACTTCAAAGTGAAGGATAAAGTATGTGAATTCTCTATAAGTTACCTTTTCCAGCTGTAGAATTGAAAGAAAAGGCAGAAGAAACCGGCAGTGTTCCAAGATATGATTCTCCATTTCAATTACGTGTTGTAGTTAGTGTCCATTCGGACATTATAATGATAAAATCTCCGATTCTGTCCTTTAGGTTGCTTTGGTCTTTCATGGCAGGGTTTGTTAGGGATACCTGTACTGGGTACGTACATGCTAAAATCTGAGTTTGATGATTTTTCGATTTGCTGATTTAGCAAATTTTTTTCATGATAGTGTCTTTAATCATGTTAATTCCTGGAAATGGCATATTTAGCATAGCGCGAACTGAAGTCGTATTTGAAGTGTAGAAAATCAAAAGAGCGAGATACAGGCTCAGTATAATTTGCCATTGAGAAGATTTAGTAATTAATTGTGCTTCACATTGACCTAAAAATTCAACTGTTGCTATTAAGAAGAAAGAGACCGAATGCTCATATAATCTCCTTTGAATAGCATAGAGATTGCTATCAAGCAGTAAACGATTATGTATTTCAGAGGAATGTGGTGTGTTTGGTTGTTGGATAGTATGGGGGTTTATTTGGACCTAGTTCACGTTACATTTACAAAAGCTATGGTGATTTTTATACTAAACTTTCTATTCAGTTTCCATCGCAAATATCCTCTAATGAAAAAAATAAGTAATGAAATGTTAGCAAAGAATGGAAACAATAAATTAATTAACAACTCTACGTCACCGGGGGGAAAAACAGGATTTTCTGCAATACACGGATATACTTGGCCTATGTCGAGTCTAAACTATGTCGATTAAAAATGTTCCTATTTTTCAACAGTGTGGTCTTTGAGATGTCGACTCAAATAAACTAAAAGTGCCTTCAACCCCCTCCCCGTTCTTTTACATTTTCGATATTCTCAAATGAATTTTTCACCCACCTCACCCATATATTTTGTCAATGTCACATTGGATGGTGAATGTATGCCATGCGTTATGGCATTGGTATTCTGTCGTAGTCTAGTGCCCATTTTACAAGTCTTTTACAGGGTAAATCATTTTGTGTAAGTGTTCCCAAAAGGGTACGTCCGAAACAATTCGAAAAAGCTCAGTTGGCAAAGGAATACCAACAAAAATAGTCCAAGCTGCAGGTTCATTGATAACTGATATCAACCTTGGTTTATTAGATATGCAATGTTTTTCAACGGTTTCTATACCAGTTTATGCTGATTCTGAATCTAATGGGTGCTATACCAGAGAATTTTTTAATTTAATAATAGCAGAGATTTATATAGCGCCTTATGCTATTGGCCTCTAAGCGCTTCTAAGCGCTTTCACAAATGGTCGCTGATCACTGTGGCCCAACCATACCATAAACATTAAGCAATCATTTCAAGGGATGCAGCAGATCGGGATCAGCGCTTTCCCTTATCAGCAAACATACATCGAGATAACCATCGCAGCCGGGATCAGCTTCCCAAATATCGCATGGGTAAATCGAGACAACTAAGCGGTTAATTTCTTGTCCAGGGAAATTACAAGATAGCTGAATCTCACATGGCTTGAACGCACGCCTATACGCACGGATGAGCATACACTGGAGTCGAGCGCTTACCTGATTGAGCTATCTTGTCCGCTTGGAAAAATAATTAAATAAACAAAATCTACGTCACCGGGAAAAACAGATTTTCTGCAATACACGGATATACTTGGCCTATGTCTAGGTATAACTATGTCGATTAAAAATGTTCCTGTTTTTCACAGTGTGGTCTTTGAGATGTTCGACTCAAATAAACTAAAAGTGCCTTCAACCCCCTCCCTTTTTAAAAGTTGTATTTTAGTCTGCCTAGTTAATATTCATTAGCTATCCATTGGCGTCCATCTTTGGTCATTTGACATATAACCACTTAATGACACTTAATAAGTTAAGTTGGAAATTTGTAGAAATGAACATTCAACTAAAAACACAAAAACATACATTTAGTCTATAAAACGTGAATGAATTACTGATCTTTACTCACTGACATTTAGTGGCATGCGTTGCGTGCTAGAATTGGAAAGTGTACCTATCTATAATAAGGCATAACGCAAGCACTGTGCTCCATTATCTTTAAGCAGGCCGCTGCGCACAAACACACTTGAACCAAGTTTTATGACAAGCTATGACAACAAACGAACTTTTCTTGCTAAGAATTCTTGGAGCCGCTATATAAACATTAGTCAATTCTTTCCATTCCCACAGATTCAAATGTGTTTACGCTATGCCATAATGAGGAATAAATAGTGCTTTCAACTAGAAATTACATAAACAACAATAAAATTGATGCGAGTTAGGGTAAACTGTCAAGAATTGTCGATATTTCATTGAGTTGACAATATTAATGGTTTGTGGCGCGATATACTTAAAATACCTTGCAATCATCTTGCTGACCTTTCGCACACCTTCCGATTCGGCTAATTGATGGGCCTTGTATATCAGAAATGCTTCAAGTCAGTAACAATTGCACTTCTATTGTCTACGTCCAAAATATTGTCTGATTTCTTTCGCCACTGAAACTAGCACACACGATGATTGGTCAGGGCGTAAGAGTAGACTACTAGCAATATACTTCCTTGGTTTAATTTCTGTCTTTGTATTGAGTAATAGTATAAAGTAGTTAGCGTAATAAGATGTAATACAAAAATAATTAGGCAAATATGCCAATTTACAGTTAGAGAATAAATGTATTGTTTTTAGCCTCTGCCGTGTATCTATCGTGTCATATCACACGGGCGACAGCATTATTTTTAGTAGAACAACGAGGCGCAGCCGAGTTGTTTTACGCTAAAATAATGCTGTCGCCCGTGTGATATGACACGATAGATACACGGCAGAGGCTAAAACAATAACGTTATTCTCATTCCTTAACACTTTATTCAAAATAAGAAGCGATATTTATAACATTATGATAGATTTTACCCAACAAAATACCCCGACTTTTTAAATCGATCAGTCCGTTGTTTACTATGCGCCTTCGATTGGCCCGAGCAGTGCGTATGTGTAGCGAGTTGACACGTATATACGCGCTGTACCGTGTGATATCGTCCAATATCACACGGCAAAGAACCAATGAAAATGCGTAAACAATCTCAAGTGTTTAAGAATTTACGAGAAAATTAGGTGAATATGCCAATTTAATAAATGCATTGTATAAATATTGTTTGGAACATTGATGACTATTAAAAACAAATAGATACTAATGGAGCGACTTAAACATATGGAGCTATATGGATTTTTCAAATATATATAAATTCGTGAGAAAGTGGTAAATGCAATATGGATGAAATGTGATGTATTGAATGGTATTTAACAACAACAACAGTGTGTTTATCACTCTTTGCTTTATTATAATTGTTGTGCGTTCTACATAAATGTAGAGAAACGGATAACCTTTTGGTTGTTAAGTTATAACGCCTTTTAGTTAATGATTAAAGAGAAGGTGAATATTTTAAGCTCGTGTGAAACACTTCCCACTTATACAATGAGAAATCTCAATTGAAAGGAGAAATAATTTTCAAAATTTTGTTTTCGATATTGGTGTGCTAGAAGTGGGGAAAATGAGTCACATCAATATGATAGTACATTCATTCAGCGGCCAGACAACTAATATGCTTCCAGGCTATTTAAGATGACTCAAAATCGGCAAAATATCGGCTTCAAATCACATTAAAGCCACAACAAAAAGCTGTATGTTGCTGCGTGAGTGGCTATGCCTGTTCATCGGTTCTCTTAATGCTGTCCAATCAATCGCATCCGTCGCCCACGGTTAAAACCTAATGGAAACAGCTAAGCACTATTCAAATTCAAAGTGTCCATTCGCGTAGCACGCTTCCGCGCAATCCATCTAAGAGGACAGTAGCAGCTGAAATTTCTACCTTAAAATACAAGTCTACATATAAATATGGTAGATGAAATCATTAATCGTATAAAAGGCTACATAGTCTACATATCAAATATGGTAGATGAAATCATAAATCGTATAAAAAGCTACATAATAAGGTAGATGAAATCATTAATCGTATAAAAGGCTACATAGTCTACATATAAATAAGGTAGATGAAATCATAAATCTACATATAAATATGGTAGATGAAATCGGCACGTGCATGAGAGCACGCGTGGTCCAGTGGAAAAGCGCAGGACTCATGATCATTAGGTTGTGAGTTCGAGTCCCGCCGTGGTCAACGTGTTGTGCCCCTGGGCAAGACACTTATCTCGCTTGTCTCACTCTACCCGGGTTTAAATGGGAGCTGTTGGCCGTATATATGTGAAAAATGTGATTTATCCTAGTGATAGCGGAAAAAATGTAAAAGCTCTTTGAGACTTAATTGTATAAAGCGCTATATAAATGCTTGCATTTATTTTTTATTTTTAAATCATAAATCGTATAAAATCATAACTCGTATAAAAAGCTATTTTTTTTCCACGTGTTACACGAGCAAGGTGGAACTTTTTCAATGTATTATGAAAGAAATACGATTTAGCGTGAGTTTAAACCTAATGCGATTAATATTTTCCTGTTTTATTCTGACAAATCTATTTTATTCAAGAAAAACAAACCACGTAATAATAATCATGCAGATTTGTAAAAATGTGCTCCTTTATTACATGGAACGCTTCGTAAATAAGTTCTGCTGTTGTTACCGATGGTGGAGCTGATTATAATGATAATGTTGCGGTGCGGTATGATGAGAAAGATTGGTCGCTAATGGTAGTTGAATGAAAGAGACTGCTTCAAAACAGATTTTATAGCCAATAGACGTTCTGCATAACAAGATAACAACTAAAAACGCTTTGGAATTTAATATGCATGCAGCTTACGAGACGAAATATACTAAGCTAAAATCTGAAAATTATATGACCAAACACGAAATTTCTTTGTTACATTAGTAGGTACATTATTTTGGATAAGGACGAGATTTAAATTGATTTCGACCCCCCCCCCCCCCCCCAAAAATGTATTGAAACTTAACGTTAATTTTATTGAGCAAACATTTAATATAATTGACCTAAGATCGAAATTAAACGAACGCGCATTTGAGTTTTTCTATGGCGGAAAAAACAATTAAATAACATATGAAACATAATGAAAAAAAAAACCTTTAAGCGATGGAAATCCAAAAGTCGAATCTGCTTTAGCCAAATTTTTGATTTTTTTTTTTCTTTGCTATATAATTTTTTTTATGAGTGGTTATAGGGGCCACTTAAGACCAGGACAATCTTTTCTACCTATACAAACACGCTCGCAAGTGATTCAAACATTAAACCTCAAAATGATTTTAGCGGCGGACCCCATTCCATATTATTACTAAAATTAAGTTGAGGTATAAGTAGGTGCAAATTATAGCGATTTGCGCGATATGTCACCTTACCGTTTCTGATAAGGGTAATCGATGAGCTATATGCCGTCGTAAAACATAAAAACCAGGCGGCCGCGGCGAAAGAAAAAACAACAACGCGAGTCATATTTAGATGATAAATGCCATATGTCCAAATACTTTTGGTCATCAAGAAATAGTATTTGTAGTCGTACCGTGACATTTAAAAGCAATTTAAACTTGTTTTTGAACAAAAATCTTATTTTTAGTAATTAAACAATTCTGTTTGTTCAAAAAGCGAGTTGTTGCTTCACAATTAAGGGGAGGGGTCATATTTACGCCCGGGGGGGGGGGGGGGGTGGAGGATGTGAGGGGGGAACCCGAAATTTTTTGTAAGAGAGCCTGCGGGGAACATGAAAATTTTTCATCAACGAGAGAGGGGGGAAAATTTGAACCTTAAATGGGAAATCCGCATGATAAAAGGCGGGGACGTTTGAACTTGAACGGAAGCGGACGGGGGGACGCGAAAACGTTTTTGCCGAAAACGAACCGAAAAAGAGTTGAAATACCTCAACCCCCACCCCCCCCGGCATGAAATAATGCCCGCTCCCTAAGTCGCTGAATAACATTTTTCCCATTTTAACCATGGCAGTACTTGTGTGAATTACAGAAACCCGTAGATACATGCTTCAAATATTTTCCGGTCAGCCAAAATATTTTGAAGTTGAACTGAGAAAAATTACAAGGCTGCCATACACCAAAATTGGTGGTGGGGGGCGAGGCACAATAAATCAGTAAAATCTACACCAGATATTGTAGATATTACGATTTTTTTGGAGGGTTATATGCGATACAAAGCTGCAAGAAAAAATTGTATTGAGAAGGAATGGTACTAAGTAAAAATCCCCACTTTAACAGAAAAGTCGATATCAAGTGATTAACAACATTTTAACTTTCTGACCGTTACATTATCTGGTGACCACTTAATACACTATCTAATGACCCATCATACATTATCTGATAACCCGTGCATTATCTAATGACCCATGCATTATTTAGTGACCCATGCCCAGATAGCCAACAACATGAAGGTGAACTAGTAGGAATGCATGGAACATGTTTCTTTATTCGCATTTGCTAAGCAGAATGAAAAATATAAATAGGAACCTGTAGTTAACGACTAATCCTATTGTACCATGCAATATGAATATAAATTTTAACTTAAAAGGTTAAACGTGTGAGAAACATCAGATTTTGTAGATTTTGAAATTACTATTCTATTGTAGTTAAATTTATATTCAAATTGGTAAAACGGGTCCATTTTCAATTGGTACGCGCCCATAACACATGTTAGATATATATAAAACAAGAAGAAAATTGACAAATGATCTCTAATTGAAATGATTAAAGTCGTATTTTTACGAAAGATACATACTTTGCAGATTAACACTCAGAGTAAGATTTACACTGTCATAATTTATCCGACAGTCCGAAATTGAATGCGTTTCTCACAAATACGAGGCACCATTGCTTTGTTTTTATATTCTAATGCATGCCATGTATATTGTTTTCATTTCTAGCGGTTGTCATTTGGGGGTCAGAAAAAGACGCTGCTGGGATTTTCAGTGCTGCTGCACGTATACGAGGAGCATCTGAACACTTCGTATGGATAGGAAGTGATTTCTGGAGTGGTCGTCAGTTGGCTACTGAAGGAAATGAACTGGTATTAGAGGGCGCCATTACAGTTCAACCTCTTGCCGAAACCATACCAGGTAGAGTGCATAATAATTAAACACACTCACGTTCACATTTAAGGGGGGGGGGGTATGGGGTCTGAAGCAGTGAACTTCGAATGATTTTTCTTAATTTTCCTAAATAGTGGCATATACATGTTATATATCATATTGTAGCCCGTGTCACAAAGTTTTAAAATCCATGAAAATGTTTGCTCTGGTTGCCATGGTAACCACGTAAGGCCTCTGATTGGCTAAACACTAGAACGAATGGAACTAAATAACCAAACATGCTACTGGGACGAAACTTGGGTGACATATGCAGGAGGTAAATACGCAGTGAACCATGAAGACGAATTTTTAATACCGTTGCCATGGCAACCGCTAATCGACCAATCGCATTATTTCATGGCGTAATTTGAATTTGGAACACAATTTTGAAAATCGGGCTTCATGGTTCACTCGGCCTGTATTTGATTAATATGTGTGCCAAATTTCATGTTCATAGCATGTAGCATTCTCTAATTACGTTCGTTCTCGTTTTGGATGTTTGCGTATTTTAACGAAACGAGTTATAGGCCTCGAAACATTTAGACAAAATTGAGGGCGCTTTTGATGTGAAATATGGAATTATTGTTTTTAAATTTCATTTTATACTGAATTATCATAATTATTAATGTAAGAATCATCGAAATAGGTGCATCCATTGTCCTGTTATTAATTTTTTTAATAATTTTCTTAAATATCGCAGGGTGAGAAAACAATAAAATACATAAAAATCACCTACCCGGTGACATTTAATTACTTTAAATTATGGAAAGGATAATATGAGAAATTTTTTTACTTCAATTTAGCCAAATAAATGTGTTAATAGTTCATAAATAATATCTTTTAAAATATCTTAAATATAACCCCTTGAAATTTTTCACATGATAAAATATAGGAGATGATGCATTTTTGGCAAATTTTGCGTACACTACTTTACTTTGATCAGCTATATCTCGGGAACCGAATGTCCAATTGCGATCGAATAAAAAGCATTTTGCTACACAATTTAGCCATTGCATTATCTTATTTTCTGGATTAGGACAATTTTTTATCATATTCAGACCCCATACCCCCCTTAATCTGTCTATATTAAGGTTTGTAGATATTAAAATAATAGCTCCATCGTATTTAATTTACAAAAATGTGTCACTTGTTAAAAAAAGAAATCCTGAAATGCTTCAATAAACTCATCCACCCATCACCCATCTCTCTCTCTCTCTCTCTATCCCTCCCTCTCTCTCTCTCTCTCTCTCTCTCTTTCTCTTTCCTCTCCAAACATAAGTAAATGAGTGATTCAAAGTTAATTATATTAAAGGAAAATTGTAAATGAAAATAATATATTATTAAACTACGAAACGTTTCTATGAACGATTTTTACTTTGGCAAGATATTCAATGAGGTCTCAAATGTGCCCAAAATTACATTTTCTTATTTTACATTAATCTGAAGCATCATAGAAATGGATTTTTAAAGCAGTTGTAGTCATACCATGCACACGGCGAGTCAAAAACAAATCGATGCAATTGATGAAAAATTATATTATTAGGCTTCCAAGAAGATTGATACCATCAACAGCATATCATCTTGCACCTGTGATGATGTCATGTTATTTCGTTTTTCCTTTAATAAGCAAGATATTGCTATTTTAATGATAACACTAACTTCAGCTGTGCCCCATTTCTCTCAGCTGTGCGCCATTCCTAGCAATGCTAATATTGTTTGGCATTATACGCTTTAATAATCATCCGCATATTTTTTCCGTGTCTTGGTGAAGTAATGTCTAATGAGGTTTGTTCTGTTCTGTTTTTGTTGCATTTATGTTACGTATATAAAATGCGGCGTCTTCAGTGTAGAAAGCACGTTTAAAGAAGCCGCACGAGGACATTTCTTGAAAAAATATGCTCACATTTTTTTTCAAACCGCTTTTTGCATAGTTAGAATGCTTATTAATGTTTTTAAATCATGCAAGTGAATAATCCGAAAACGACAGAAATCAATGTATATATCTGCATAGGACCGTTTGCGACGACAGACAACTCAAAACTTAACGTTTTTCGTTTTCTTTACAACTGAATCGTCCGTTCTCGGTGGGTGTTTGACAACCAATCAAGTGCAAATTTAGAGATATTGGTGTCCTCAGAAAATCTCCCTGTGTCCGTTTAAGACCTCATCTTACTAATTCCACTTGTTCTATTTCTGTGATATTTCGTTATGTGAGTGCAACAAGGTCATAAGTGCAATAGCTGCCATGCGATACATCTGTGCGTTGTCATATATTAGGATACCTCTCAGTGTATCTTTCCTTGAGTCAGTGGCTCCTGAAATGGTTGCGACTGTATTGCCTGAAGAACCATTTCAAGAGCCACTGGCCAACGACTTGGTATATTATGTTTGATAGATATGGGTATTGATGACAAATGGCAACTATTGTACTTACGGCTTTCTTGCACTCACGCGACAATATTATGATTATGAACCGGGATTGGGGAACATAAATACCTTAATTCAGATTATTGGTAAACAAACCCTTACAATAATGCAATTTTTAAAAATCCTATTGAATGTGTTTATTACAGAATTTGACGAATATTTCACGCAGCTTCATCCGTCAACGAACAAACGCAATCCATGGTTCAAGCAATTTTGGGAGGAGCACTTCAACTGTAGATGGGTCTTAAATCCATACGACGGACATCAGATTAAGAAATGTAATGGAAGCGAAAAAATCTCGGCTGATTCTGGCTATCAACAAGATCCCCTTATTCAGTTTGTAGTGGATGCTGTCCTCGCATTTGCATATGCGTTAAAAACCATGCATACGGAATATTGTGGAAGCGAATCTTCCGGTATCTGTTCTAAGATGAAAGAAAGAGAGGTCGGTAGTTTGCTTCGCTTCCTGAAAAACGTGTCTTTTCAAGGTTGGTAAATAATCTCGCTTTTCAAGTGCAGCTAGAAAGGTGATCTGTGTGTGATATTTGTCAAGATGACGCGATGGTTGACTACAGACAAAATACTTGGGAGACTACTCCCAACATATATATTGTGGGTTACACGTTTCATAAACATTGCCAAATTTTTTCAAGTGTCAGAGACTTCGTGTATTATTTTTAAATTTGAACCGAGATATCCCTTTGAATAATGATGTGTTATATGTGGAAAAAGTATTTTGTTCTTTCAAAATATTACTTTAAAATCCAAATGTGGTTTACAATAGATGAAAAGCGACAGTATTGAAATGGTGAAATCTGTAATGTTTGATAAAACCACTTCAAATCAACTTTAAAAAAATATTTATGGCCGGTTGTGAAAGGCTTATATTGCCTTCAAGTAGTAAAGTTGTTTCTTGACTAAAGATAATGATTGGTGGGGCGACCACGAAATGGACATGTTGCCGCGCAAGTGGGAGTGTGTACAAGATTGGGCACTGTGGAGTGCAGTGGATCAAGCGCTAGCATCCTAAGATAAGGTTTGGGTTCGAGCCACGCTGTTGCCAATGTGTTGTGCAATTGGCAAGGCATTTAGCGTCTGCTTGCCTTCTTCTCCACCAGGAGTATAAATGGGTACCGGCAGTACGCGGGAAGGGCTAAAAACAGCTCGCTGGGCGGGAGGAGGGCGAACCCCCCCAGCAACATTATATGAGGGAGTCTGCCCAAACGCCAAATGGAAGAGAAGAGGGGCACTCCGCCTGCGGGCGCCACCATTTGCTATTTGTTTGTGTGACAAGAAGGGGATGTCTCCTCCCGCACAAAGCCGCGGATCTAGCATTTTTCGATTCAAGAACACATTTTGATGAAAAGTGATACAATTCGATATTGCAAATTGGATAATAACAAAGAGAACGATACTTTGTTAAGGTTGTGTTTGAATGAACCCAAATATCCTTAAAAAATCTTTTGGTCCCTAATATCAACTGGATTTTTTTAAAACCGTTTTTAGGTCCTAAACATTTGTCCGCCCCACCAGAGTATTTATGACACTCCCTTAATACTTTCGAAGTTTATGGTCAAAGGTCGTCTAGGGAGTCATTTAAGGTCATAGGTTCATTACAACAAGCTTCCACGGAAGCAGTGACAAACTAATAATTAGGATGATGTCAAACACTAGTCTATTTTTAATAGTTCTCTCAGCCAATAACGGGGCGCCGTTGCCAGTGATAAGGAAGTAGTGCATAAACAACGCACGCCAAAGCCGTGCAATGATCACCAAGTTGCCAATGCACCGATTTGTTAGCCCCAACTGGGCGACTCTTGGGCTAGGCGGCCCGCGAACTGCAAAGCGAATTCTCGATTTTTGGCTACTTTTCACTTCCAATAAGCGAGTTCGATAATTCAGGCACTCTTGTGCTACAATAACAACACAATGTTCATATCGCCGATTGACGCTCAGTGTCCCATCCATAATCCTTGAATTTTTTGTGCTGAATGGGTCACGGAGTCATCGGGATAGAACAACAATAGTGCCTGAATTATGGAACTCGCTTATAGACGACATTGTAAAAAAGGTAGGGATAAATACGATTTGAAAAGTGTTTTAGTTTTTTAAACACCCCAATGATGTCCTTGCTCAACAAGCATAGAAATCAATTAAGAACACTGCTCGAAGGGTCAGTGTGCAGCCGGTATGAGGGTGACAACGGCTGCTGTCATCAGTTTGCGATACATAAAAAGAAAGAAAGCGATTGAGCACCTACTTGAAGCGAAATTTCTTTCCTTTGTTTACTTGCATGATGTTGATTGTTTCTATTGTTCCGTGTATGTTTGTGTATAACGCTTTGATCTGCCTTATTCAGTGAGGTTATATTGATTAAAATCCCACATCGCCAACAAATCCCTCCCTAGTCTACGTGGTTAAGAATGCTTCCTAATCTCCTCGGCGAAAGGTCGAAACCCCACTTTTTGAGAAATTAATTTGATCTTAAATGTTTGTTCAGTGAATTGTCGAGTCCAAATTAACGCAAAATATGGTTAAATGCTCCCTAACTTCAATTTTGAGAGCTTTTATTTTTTCGGCAATTTATGTTCGTGGCGTCTGCCCTCGAATTGGGTATAATTTTTGGCAACCCTGCAAATGTTTGTGCATAGGCCGAGGTGATTACACCGGACCGGCTGGGTTTTAATTCATATTTAAGAATATTGCATAGGTACCTATGGTGGAAAGTGGTTCAATTGTTTGAAATTTGGCTCGAATGTTCAGAAGGGTCGAATGCAACTACCTGACCAAATACTTCGTGAATGAAGATACCAGTTCCTAGTAATAAGGCACCACCTGCAGGCCGGTGGGAAATTACGTTTCCAAAGTAAAATTTGGGAAGCGCTGGTACTGTAATGGAATTTTCACAAAAGTTATAATATTTTGATAATCGAAATGTAAGTACAATGTAATTTCATTCTATAAAGATACTACATCCAAACAGCTTGTGTTAGGAGTAATGACCTCCACAAGTTCTAGTTACGTGCATTTTCCCTATCCCAATTTTGCGTGTGCTGTAGACGTGCATTTTCAACATTCCAGTTTCTATGGAGATCCGTCAACTTTTTTAATGTAAAGACTAAAATGCTGCTTGCAAGGAAATAGATGACAAACATGTTCCTTAATGACACCTTAAGGGTTGTATGACATATTCACGAATAGGAGGTCCAGCATCATCTAGCAGTCATTCTAGGTCATTATTTAAAAATTCTTGAAAAACGCCACTCCTTGCAAAGAGAATGTAGTATTCCCATTTTTACTCAGAAATCTTCCTTGATGATGTGTTGCTTGAGATACGGATGACAATGTTCAGGAATAATCCGCCGCTGCTTGCATATAGGTGGGCATTCATCTTTGTTAAGAATAATCCATGACGAATGTTTATGGGATTGTTCAGGGAAAATCCGATATGTCATTACTGGGCTAATTGAGGTCAATGTTTGAAGATGCTTTAAAGCTGCTTCGCATTCATATCTGCCAGGTTGTTGTTGAGGTTGCATATCGGAAAAAGTGGTAAGATTGGACCCTTATAAGGCAAAATAGTAATTTCCAATAATTTTAAATTTCATTCTTTCAATAGCTTTTCATTTCATTGAAAGCTTTGGTTCATGGGTAGGTATTGACCAAAGGATATTTATTCATCTCTTAACCAAATAAAAGATATAGGCTTTCGAAAAATTATTGCAAATGGTCTCATATTCCCGCCCTGCGTGGGCAATATGAACCACCTGCCGTTATTTGCAATGAGGCGGGGTAAGATAACCTCACAAAGATCCACGTGGTCCATATTGCCTCGTCCATAAAGTTCCTACATGGGAATATAAGGTGCCATATTGAAAGAATTACACAGTCAAAGAGTATCAGCCGTTTGGAAGTAGATAATAGTTATGAAATTCGGATTAAAATTTGATTGTTGTATTTTTCCAGGCGGTTCGGTAATGGCGAACACTTTCAATTTACTTCATTGGGGGACGGGCACGTCCGCTACAAAATTAATCTCAATTATCAACAGATACAGCCGGGAAAATACCAGTATGTCCCTGTAGGAACATATTTGAGCGAACAGCTAGAACTCGATATGGACGTTATCCGCTACAGGGCCTTCGTGAACCAATCTGACTATCCAGCCTCTATGTGTGGAACATCATGTAACATTGGAGAAATGAAGTACATGTGGGATGACGTCTGTTGTTGGGTTTGCATGGCATGTGAAAGGTTCGAATATTTGCCCCAAAACGAGGAGGAAACGTGGAATCTTGTCACTGGGTTTGAACCCAATCTCACCAGAAACGGATGCGATGAGGTTCCAATAGCATACATGCGACCTGATAGCGAGGGAGCTATTTCTGCAGTTGTGCTTTCCTCTTTGGGTGCTTTTGCCACCATATTTGTAGCCTTGGTGTTTACTCAATATAGACACACACCTGTTGTAAAAGCTTCCGGAAGAAGAACTAAGTGGAATTCTCTTAATTGGAATCTTTCTGTGTTACGTTGGGACTTATTATTAACACCGCCTTCTATTGTATCGTGATAAATTGCAACAATTTTCTGTTGGCGTATCATTTTCCACTGTTATGCAGCTTTGCTAGTGAAAACAACAGAGTGTATAGAATTTTTACAAGCGGTAAATCTATACAAAGAGACCAAGTTTCATCAGCCCAACGTCCCAAATATTAATTACCCGCCATTTTAATTGCAATTGAAGTAGTTTTATCAGCCTCGTGGTTAATCGCCTTGCCTCCACGGGGGCAATCAAGCATTATTCCAAGTCAAAACCAAGTTTTAGTTCTATTGGTTTGCAGTGGTTTCACGAATTCTACCTCGCTATTATCTCTTGCGTATCCACTTATTTTACTAATATTGTGACACTGCATATGCTTTCAAAACTAGAAAAATCCCTGGGCACTTCAATGAAAGCAAAGTGCATTGGATTAACAACTTATACATCGTGTGTCATATGGCTAGCAATGGTGCCTATATACGTCCTAACAGCATCAAATATAGAACTACGTATCATCACATTGTATTTCCAGTAAGCATCAGTGCCACCGTCTGTTGGTTTGCCTCTTTGCACAGCGCGTTTACGTGATATTGTTGCGCCCAGCAAGAAGAAACATTCGCCTCGTCTACAAGTTTTGCCAGGAAGCCGCTGGCAAGGACACGAAAACTCGTGAATGGATGAAAAGACGTGGCTTCATGTACCTGCCTAAGACTCTGAGTGTCAATGCAAATAGCATAAATGCCAACAGTAGTTAGTATTATTGTTGACTCTAGATCTTCAAAATCGGCTGATCCTGATGTTCCTGAGGAACAGATGTTGTAAATATATCTTCAAAATAAGCATTTAAAGAAAGAAATCGAATGTCTTAGCAAACCAGCAGACCGCTAGAAGAAAGCGATTTAAGAAGAACCTTAAAAACTTTCAGCGTAGCGGAATTCAGAGATAAGGTGATGAACAAAACTTCTTTTGTTTACCCCTTAGTTCTTGAAGAAGGACTAAAATAAAACCTTGCCAACTGATTTTAATACTCCGTTTTAATTTTGTGTATTGTGTATATTTCAGTGCCACAAAGGCAAATGTGTAAGGGTTATTGTCAGGATCCGGACATGTAATACAAACGTTGCTCTATTTTTCACAACAAAAAAGCTCAACGGGTCATTACCTTATTTGTTTTGAATATTCGTCAAAACTTGAAGGCATCCTTCTCACGAAATCTCTGAATAGCCCTTTAAAGGGGAGTTGTATATTACTAAAGTTTGTAACGTCTTTCGTCATAACTTGGTCAATATTGGTCTTGAACATAAAATCACATTTTTAGAAAGGAAATGATGCAATGAATTCTAAAACAAACTTTTTATTAATTTCACGGATTGAAATCATAAAAACCATGACATTTTCACAACTTCAACACAGAGTGACAATTATAATCTGTTGAGTGTATTTTGAGAGGTTTTCTCATTTTTCGAAAATTATAATCTGAAAATGAAATCTGCAAGTTATGTTATCTCAAGGTACTCTTTTTCCGACCATAATATATTCTTATTTCACGAAGCTTACACAACACTACTCCATGAAATGTTAAACACCATCTCGAACTCATAATGACGCAATAGTAGCGCAATGTGCCAAAGTTATGTTTATCGCATATTTACGCTAGTCCATATTTGATTCCAATCCGAATATAATTTGGAAATACCAGCTACCTTTGAAGTCATTATGTTACACAATATTTTAGGTGAGTAGAAAATAATCTTTCCCTGGAGGCATCCAAATTAGAAGACAGAGGTTTCGACATTCTAGCGAATGCCATCATCAGAGCAAACTAAACAGTCACGATGTTGCACCTTATATACACCATTAAACAAAGGGGGTGATTGTTAGAACTTGGTGTTAATTCTGTTAGATTTAGTTTGCAAGCTAAGCTTTCAATTACGATTGTAAACAATATTTCCGATAGTAGGCATCCTTGTCTGACAAGGTACTTTGAGCCACAGTTACTTACATTTCTTAGTGTAAATCCAGATTGAGATGATAATCCAAAAAGGTAGGAAACACGTCTCTAGATACTTTATTAAGGATGATTAAAATCAACAAATTAAAATTTGTTTTGAAAAATACTGTAATTAGGCGTGACACTAAAATGATCACAATGTTATGGTTGTTGCCGCTGGGGGGGGGGTGCTAATCAAAGGGTGAAATTGATCAAACCCTTGCCATTACTTTGATTCTGATACCATTTCCTTTCTTAAAATGTGCACGGTACTTTTGTATGTCAAAAACTAACATTGACCAAGAAAATATTGGCGATTGTCTCCTTTACAAAATGTGTTCCTCAAACTACAAACTTAAATATTACAACTTATGTACAAAGGTTGCCCGATGTTTTTGCTACATAGCGAGTGCTTAGAACATAAAACTTTTAAAAGTACAAGAAGTATTAACGAGCACTTAATGGACAGTGTTCAAGAAGAGCCTTAATCTGTTGGTATTTATACACTAACTTATATTTAAAATAAACCCTACAATATTTAAAATAAACACCACAACTTTGTCTTGCATATCATTAGAACAATAAACGATGAAAACAGTAACCTTATTCCATATTGAGCACCCCAGTACGGAGTTTGATTGGTACGATTGTTACGACTGTGATAAATTTCAAATGGAATGCCATAAATTGAGTATTTCGTTTCTTCTGCCCTCACCCAGCCACTCTCTATCTCTCTACCTCTCCCACTCCACCACTCTCTGCATCTATTGTGTAAACTTACCTACAAAAATATTTAAAAGTAGACACTATTTGGATTTTGCTTCGACTAAAGTATTTTCGTATGACAAAGTTATGTATCAAATTTCAACTGAAAAGATTTGTCGACATCCTGTAGAGTTTGAAGCCTCCTTTGATTGATTGCATCTTTTTTTTTACATAAATCGCTCATTATAAATATGTTACCAATCGTTTCTTTGATACTTTCTTTATTGTAAAAAATGGTAGGTAATTTAATTTGGAAATCCAAAACCAACACATGGAAAATGTTAGAGTTCCACGCCATTTCACGTATTCTAAAACCAAAAACCGTTTTCCAAACACCGAAAGCTATTCCTGATTAATTCACTGGAAAGCATACACAACGAAGTAAGTTCCAAGGGAAAACAACAGAACGATTCCAATTCCAGCTTGCGTTTCAGCTCCAGTTCGGGCTCCAGTTCTCAGTGTACACATGTATGTTTTCAGCTTTTACGTTCATATATAACTTACAATTACAGCTGTTATAACCAGCAAATCCCTCAAAATGTTAAAATTTCATATAATTTTACATTTTGTCATCAATTAAAAGAAATCATCAAACACCTGACGTTTCATCGTTTTGGGTATCACTTTAAACTGTATGTGATCAACAAAGTCGATTTTATTTTGTTGATTATCATTCCGACACAAAACCTAGAGACTGTTTTATGAAAGTGTGCATTTATGGAAAGCAAATAATCTGAGAAAAGTATTTGTTTGGTTTAAATAAACATTTGACATTTTTATTAGATGTTGGATTATCAAGATGACTGGGTCCAGGTAAGTAATACGTTACAGATTACTAATTATTAGATTTGGAGATCGTCCAATACATCTGAAGATAGTGATGGAATGTCAACATTACCCCCAAATGGCAATGGATATTGACGATCCAAGTAGTAAGAGTATAGCACCCACAGGCCGTAACCAAACAAAGGTAATCTTACATCGCAAAATGTAGAACACTAAATGTATAAACAGGTTAAAAGTATCACCACGAGATTTGCTCTTCATCCCACCAATGACCAATCATTGCTTTAATGAGTTTTTCTTGGTAAATAAACTGAAACTGATGAACAAGTTAAAAGTATTACCCAAAAAAGTTAAATAAAATAAAAATAAAACTTTCCAGGTACTTACAAACTGTTATGAGGAAATCCAGCCATTTTCATGTTTTGATTTCGTTCAACGCCCAGGAGATAAAGTCCTTGAACTATTTTCTTTTGTTCGATGTTACATTGTGATAATGCATTACCATAAACAAACAAAATATACCAATCACGGAATAAACATATTCCCTATCACTAAGTGGCGTAACCAGTGGAGCAGAACTGCCCCAGTCTAAAAAGGTGGATGACAAAGACGAGAAATGGGGACGAGAAGTGGAGAAAGGAAAGGGTAAAGAAAATAACTGTTATCTTGCTTCGTGCTTAAAAAATAATGACCAAAATTAGTATTTTAAAGTTGTTTTTTACGCCTCGACCCCATCCCCATTAAAGTAAAATGGTGACGATTGTGACGTAAAAAATTTAGCAAGATTTCCATATGCCCCCTCCCTATGAATTCTGCAACCTTATCCTGTGGTTTATTCCGTCGAGGTTGCAAAATTCTAAGAGGAGGGAACATATGGAACTCTTTCCAAAAGTTTATGGTACTCATATCAATGTACATTAAAGGGGCATTTCGTGATCCACAGCCTCGTCCCCCGACTTACCTAAAAAATATTGAGATTTTTATATCACCTGAACCGCCAAATCTTACGTGCAAATTCGGTCGCATCTGTAAGAAATTCGCAATTTTGTATTTTCTGTCCGTAAACGGACAGAAATTACAGCACAGTAGCCTATGGGACCGTGGGAAACAAGCAATTGCTCATAACACAAAACCGCAAGATCGGGATGAGCTCAAATTTTGAGAATAAGCTTTTCTCAAAGATATCTAGTGATCAATGAATAAAAAAGAAGGTGCTGAAATCACGAAATACACCTTTAATATAGCAAGTAAGTCCTACTTTAAAGGTTCAACCAGGTTCAATCAGCAATTATTTAATTAAACATTATTACTGTACTACAACTTACCTTTGACACTGCAAAATATTATTCCTTATCGCAGCATAGGAAAGAAAAAATGCATTCTTATATCAATACACACATAACACAACTAATCTTTTTATTTGGTCATCCAACCTTGCAAGAGATGATCTTTTATTATTAACGGACCATGTATAAGAACTGAATTCATCAGTTTCCAATAAGCCGATTCTGTGCAGTAACTTTGTACCATGCATGGGACACAAAATGTTTTGTAATGGTAACAAAGGTCTATATAGTCTTCACATGGCCAAGGATTAAACCCTCATCACAACACTCATTAAAATATGCAAGAACTCTCACTTAATTTGAAATCTACTATAGTTTGTCTCTTAGGCCATGGGGCTGAAGGGAAAAAGATGCTCGGATGAGGTCAAAGGTGACACACCCCTGGGAAGTACATAATTTTTCCGAAATAAATCTTCTAAAATTGTAAAAGTCAGTATTACGTGTGTGCTCACGTCTAGTATGTGCACATTTCCTTGAAAATGAATTAAATGTCATTTCAATTTTTCCCTGAAAATCAGTGACCAACGGATGTGCACATGATTCGTTGACTCCAGCAAAATAATGGCGCTATTGATAATTAAATCCGCACTAAATGCAAAGAACAAAGTACTTTAGATTCCCTTTTTATCTAGGAAAGTGCATGGCCATTGTGCATAACCGATGCAGTTGAAAAGATTTGAGGTGTTATCACCGCACTGATTTAGATTGAGCTATTTTTTCATGATGCAGAACACAGAATATCTGTCCTCGTTCATTTGAATAAATCTTGAGCTTCTATAGTGTGTTCAATTAAATTTGACCCTATTATTTCATCATTCGAAAAGGAAACGAAGACGAACAAAAGTCGTGAATGAAAAATTGTTTAGGAGACTAACCTAACGTCTTTGTGCAGGACCAAATCGCGTAACTTGCCGCGTAAGCTCATTTCTACACACAAAACTTTGGGAGTTTCCGTAACCTGACCCATCTGACACACTTTTTTTCTGATACACTTATGAATTCGGAAACCCTCCACGGAATAAAGCACATTCCGTTATTCCGTTATTCCGTTAAGGTTTCCGAATGGGCCAGGTTACGGAAACTCCACAAAACTGTTTGGGTTAAATTCGTCCCTGTCTGGGTAGTGACTCTCTGACATAGGTCAAGTAACACATCTGAGTGTGCCAATGACTCATTTAATGAACCAAATTAATCTTATGATTCATTTATATTGATAAATGAATCCGTTGACTCTTTCAGGTATGTTATTTGACATAATCCATCAGTGGATCAATACAGGGACAAGCAAAAACACATGTAAGTGTTACGAGACGTACTCAAGGTCAGAAAAGTAACCTCCCGTGGTTCATAAAACAAAATTCACAATGACTATTTGTAAGAAGATTGCCTTGACCAAGATGTAAATTCAAAGTAATGATTTTAATACATAAATTAAATCACACAATATACACAATCAACAATGCACAAAATTACTATATTTCTTACCTACTTAAATCAAGTTAAACACACACCATCTCATATTAAACTAAAGTTCAAAGTTCACTGTTGGGTGCGCACCAGTCGCTTGTAGAATCAGATCCACATAAATCTTGGCGACACAATTCTTGCTGGACTGCTGGTACAGTTCAACTAGTTTCGCGAAATCGCAAAAGTCCTTTTGGTCTAGACCGGCCAAATTTTGAGCAGCTTTGACAATTCTAGCAACTTTCTAGAATTATAATAAAAAGCATTGATTTTTATAAATCAAATGTTATGAAAGTTCTCCACCTTCTGTTTGAGAGGTCTACACTCGATGAAATCTCTTGACAACTGGCAAAGAGAAATAACTTGCAACAGAATTTGTCCACAGCAAATTTCCCATGATGCAACACAAAACAAGCGAAGACAAGTCGAAATTTCACAATCTTCTCAGTTCGCTGAAACATGTTTAAAGGAAGTCCACAATCTTCCACATCCTGCACCTGATATGTTTTGACATAGCAATTACACAAAGTTTATTGTTCATCAACAGGTGTGCAATTTTGCTTCCTATAGGTGAACAAAGAACCTCTATCCAATTCTTAGAATGACGATGATACGACACTGTGATCGTATTGTCCTCTATAACTGCGGACGTCTTCTGACATGTTCTTCAGGATGTCTTCACACACTAGTCCATTTAGAACTACAATCCGGGTAAAAAGTTGTTGGAACATTAATCATTCAGTGTTAAAATATGTGCTTATTTTACAGTGTGGCTGTGTTGGCACGATGCCTTGTTTTAAATGAAGGCTGGATCTTGTTCCTCGAACCTACCCTTCCCCACCCCCCATCAATCAATGTTGGGAGAAGTGACAAGATGTTGAGTACATGAGGTGGCTCAACATTGAACAGGGGAGAGAGAGGGGGATTTTTTGAAAGAGACGTGCATTATGTTCTAACCATTTTTTCCCGGCTTGTAGGTCAATCAGATAAGTCATGCTTATTGCACAACACATTGCAAGTTTCATATTTTCCAGTTCTCCTCACTCATAATTTATATGATTAAATTTAACATGATTTAATACAATACAGAAAATAATATAATATTTAGGAGTCTGTCACATAAGTGAGACATTTGACCCTGAAAAGTTTTCTGTAATATTCAATCACCGCGTTATAAATAGCGGAATCGAAAAAGCATGGTATAAGAGGTGTGCACTGGTGATTCTTACCGTAATGCTAAACTCGTTCCAACAAGATTAATCAATACCGCTGTTACTTGGACCACATTATTGCCATACAAAGAGGGGATTTCCAGGTGTGCAAGCACTTGAATTGAAATGGACTGCATTACGTATATGACCCTGTACCTTTTCGATTCTTTTGTCCTAGCCAATCGATAAAGCAGGCACACCTCTATTCGTCGACCTCTATGAAATGCAGGTAAACCGGTGCCGAACATGGCTGACATTATTTCCAGTATTGTTTTAAAATAATCTCAGCAATGCCTAATACCATGTTGCATTGTATTGCACTAGGTCGCTGGATACCTTTGTTTTCTTTACACTTGGTACATTGAATAGAAAGAAGTCCCACAGAAGTTGTTGGATACTTGGTTCTTGCACCAAGATATTAGGTCACAGCTGGGTTGTGACAATTAGCGACGACCCTGATCACAGTGGACCCTGATGAATTCATCAGACTTGTAACGGAATAAACTGCGATATATGCAGTTTATCCGTACCAGTCGATGATTCATCCGGGGTCCTAGTGCGCCAGGGTCGCTAATGTCACAACCACTCACAGCTTTTCATCAATCATTTCTTTCATAACTTTTGTTCATCTTTTCGTTTTCCTTTTGAATAATAAGGTTTGAACTCACAGTTAGAAGCCCGAGTTTTATTTTATTCTGCACGAGACAGCTCAATCTAAATCGAGCGGTGATAACCCTGGACAATAAAAATGGCTTTGCGAGTTTCCATATAAAAAAGGGTACGTTTCATAAAAGAAGTCCTATGGATGCAATGATTATTGCCATTCATTCAGGCAAGCGCTACTTCACAACGCCATACAGTACACGACGGAATCAATTGCAATACCGCATTTGCATCAATGTGACTCTATAATGAAACGTCTACCAAAAAAGAGAATCCTTTTTTACCATTCAACCAGGTGATTTACTTATCAATAGCCAATAGTTTACGGCGCTCCGCAATTGTAATCCGGCGTCCCCGACAAATGTTCTTACCTTCTATTGTTCTATTTTCACCTTTCTTCCCCAGTCCCTTTGCCCACCACCCTCCCTTCCCCCTTTTTGTCCTTTTGCCAGGCTTCATAACTCATCCTGTCTTTTGCTCTATATCTGAATATATGGTTTGTCTTATTGTTGTTTTTAAAACAGTTTGCTAGAATCGCAACGTCAGGCCCACACACAGTATAAAGATAAGACTCAACCCGGTGCACTTGTATTCAAAGTGGATATGATGCGTGAATCATCAAAATGCACCTAAACACGTATTTTCACCGACTAAAAACTAGCTAAAACATACCCTAAACAAGTATTTTTTTTATCGTGTTTAATGTACCCTCAACAAGTATACGCATTGCATTGAATCGTAAATATAACCCGTTATATCTTGCTTTGTCTTTACTTTCCCAAGTTTCCGATTACATATTTTGGATGATTTGATCGTGCTTATGAATCTAACATACAATTTCAGGGTTTCGAAAAAACATACTCTTTTTCCCATTTTTGCTGTTTTTGCCACCCAAACGGTGTACGTGGCGTACAGCGCCTGTTGGAAAAAGACACCTTTTTACGCTTTTCCTTGTTCACGCATCAATCAACCTTTGAATACAAGGGTCCCCCCTGGCCTCAACAGAGAAACTACACAACTAAAATAAGAAAGAGTGCATCAAAATTAATTGTTTTTAGATCACTGAATGGCAACATGATGCAAAATAGCTACAGTGGAATACATAAGAAAAAGGGTAAGGGAAAATCAGCTATACTTCGCAAAAATCAATGATACAAGGAAAGATTACATGAAATACTTAAAGCCTAAAGGTGTATTTCGTGATTCCACATCTTTTGTTTTATTCATTGTTCACTAGATATCCTTATAAGATAAAGCTTATTCACAAAATTGAGGTATTCCGATCTTGGGTTTTGTGTTATGAGCAATTGCTGTTTGCCACGGTCCCAGAGGCCACTGTGCTGTAATTTCTGTCCGTTTAGGTACAGAAAATACAAACTGCGGATTTCTACAGATACGCCGAATTGGCACGTAAGATTAGGTACACATGGGTTACTAATGTTAACGGTTAAGATGATACAAAAATCTCACCTTTTTTAGGCAAGTCGGGGGGACGAGGTTGTGGATAACGAAATGCCCCAAAAGCAAAGATGGAAAAAGCATTAGTAACAGAATTATTAGAGTCCGTCCGTCCTCTTCCGCTTTTAACACTGAACTAACAAGATTTTCAGTGTTTTCACGTGTTTTTAGATACGGAATATCATTGAAACAAGAACTTGTAATTTATGCGGAAATAAAGCCAATATTAAACAAAATCCATTTGTTTTTGTAAATGATAATAGTGTGATATTTAATTAAAAAATCAGAAGAAAAAAGTAAAAAAACAGAAAAGGAAAAGGAAGAACGAAAGGTCCAGAAAAGAGAAACGAGAGCGAAAATAAAAATGTAAACTGAAAAAATAAAGGAAATGAATGCACAAGAGAAATATATAGAAGAAAAGAGGGGGACAGAGAATGAGGTTTGTGTAAGTTATTATTATTGTAGTAGAGGCTTAACGGGACACATGTCCTATACCTTGAACAAATTCTAATAAAAGGACTTCTTGTATAATTCCGGTAGGCCTATATCCCTAACACGCCCATTGACCACAATACATATATACCACACCTCGTCTCGTCTCTTACGTATAGGCCATGGCTAAAAGCCTAAATTTATCATAATTTTTCTGTCTTGTTTTCCTTTCTTTCCTACTTTCTTTCTATATAATGTATTATTAACCTAACTTTTCTTTCTTTACTTTGTTTTATATCAAACTGTCAATTCATAATTTCTATAATTTTAATGTGATTTGCATCCCCACTTAAACTAAAGCTTTTTTGTGCTATTTTTTTGTTTTGTTTGTTTTTCGTTTTGTTTTGTTTGTTTTTCGTTTTGTTTTGTTTGTTTTTCGTTTTGTTTTTAAGCAGAAAATCCCAAAGAAAATTTTGACCCACCAACCTCAAACTTGTACTGCTCTGGTGCGCAAATTTGAATCTGGTGACCACCGCTCGTTTTTTTTACAACGTAATAAAGTAAAATAACTCCGGCAATTAGATCAAGCAAGCAGCCAACCTGATGAATTCAGTATTCTGCCACCACATCCTTCCACGTGCAGTTTATTCTGAGGCTGTCGAATTCATAGGGTGGTGGCATACTACTAAATTCTTTCCCGATACTTCGATTGTGTACAGATTGCTACATCGATATATTACAGACAAAACGATTGACTTTATTACTACAAGGCAGTTCTCGAACCACAAGGTCCCCCGCCCGTCGCGGTAGTAAATGGAGGGAAATATAATTTTAAGATCACAGGGAGGACTGTGATGGAAATAAGTGGTTCTCAAACCACTGAGGCTCCTGTCGAAGCAGTTGTAATACCTTTGATGACTCTATATGCCCTTGGAAAATTAAGGTATCAAATGTGTATATATATATACATATATACCTGGAGAACTAAGTAGTTAAAATTTTATGGTATCAAATGTGTTGACTACATTGACCATACAACTATTGGTAGTTATTTGACCTTGAATGACCCTACTTGACTTTGAAATGACCTTCACAATTTTGGATTCAAAAATGTCAACCACGTCTACAAAGTTTCATGACCATGCAACCATTCGCTGTGATTTGAATTTTATTTGAACTTGGATGACCACAGTTGACCTTGAAAGATTTTTGGTAGGTGACCTTTTTAGGTGACTATACCACAAGGTGTCATGACCATACAAGCATTAGTGATTTTACTTTGGATGACCCCACATGACCTTCAAATGACCTTCAAATTGTTGAGCAAAGAATGTTGACCACACCCACCAAGTTTCATCATCCTACCACATATTAAGTGAGTTGACCTTGAATAACCCCACATGACCTTGAAATGACCGTCAAACTGTTCGGCAATGAATGCTTACTACACCCATCAGTTTTTCATGACCATACAACCATGTGTATTGATTTGACATTGGATGACCTCACTTGACCTTGAAATGACCATAACAATTTTTGGCTCTGAATGTTGACCACACCCACCAAGTTTCATCATCCTACCACATACTTAGTGATTTGACCTTGGATGACCCCACATGACCTTGAAATGACCTTCAAATTTTCAGCACTGAATGTTGACCACACCCACCAAGTTTCATCTTCCTGCCACAATTGACAAGGGTTATAGCAATTTAATCCCATTTTTTACCGCATTTGACCTTTGATCCATGCCACATACCCCACCGCCAAACTCACCCACCGACTACTTGGGTGACATCTATGGTGCGAAGTGGACACCCATACTTGCTTAGATCAAAATATATTGTGTTTACAAGGCTTATAACAATATAAACCTATTTTTTACCAAATTTGACCATATTTTTGTCCACATTTGATCTTTGACCTACGTCACATGACCACTTTGCATCCCAGCCACTGCCTACTTGAGATGCATCAATGTTGCGAAGATGGACACCAACACTTGCTTAGATCCAGAGATATCGTATTTGACGGACGAACGTGCGCGCACACACACACACACACAACACACACACACACCACACACACACACACACACCACACACACTTCAAACTATAGAAAAACATCTTCAAACCTTCTTCCCAACTTCTAGAATAGGATTCTCATTCATAACCCTACTACTAGGATAGTTTTAATCTATTTTGTTCACTGAATTGGTTGGGGTTGCTATCGAGGTAGATAGCAGTAAAATTTGTCATAATTTTCCTGTATCTTGTCTTGCAAGCAATGTGGAAATTTGAAAATGGTACAATATATCCAGTTTTGTGATGCACGGGATTTCAATAAATCCCAAGCATATATTTGTAATTTGTTTAGTCACCATGCATGGCTGTCATTTGTCACCATATATTTCCTATATATCAGCATGTGATATATAGGAACTTACCCGTATTGTATTTTTTAAAGATGTTCACGTTTGTGGCTGCCATATTGATTGACGTCATGTTACACTTTTAAAAGTATCAGAAATACATTTATTATATCTATAACATAACCTAAGTACTTCGTGCCTATTTTTATCGCAGGTATTTGCTGCTACAGGGCATATTTTAAAATTATTGGATTTGGCTTCCATTTTGAATTTGAATTATGACTTAATGTTACAAGTGCCATACACTTCGGATTACTGCTGACATGGACAATTTTATGGTAGGCGGGGGAACAGTTGGTAGGCGGGGGAACAGTTCCTCCAGATATTGTTGCCACTTCACAAAAACCAGATATTGTTCTCATATGGCCTTGCAAGAAAGAAATCTGTCTTATGGAATTAACCGTGCCCTTTGAACGTAACATCGAGGGGGCACGCCAACTGAAAACTGATCGTTACTCATCTCTAGTCTCAGATATCAACAACTCTGGATGGAAATGTTCCCTATTTGCCGTTGAAATTGGTCCGTGGATTAATCACACCTGAAAACAAACATAGGATAACCATATTTGCAAAAAACTTATCTGCTCCATCCACAAAATATCCGGACTTAAAAACAGGCTTTCCCATCTGCTCTTACGTCATCATATTCAATCTTTCTTGCCAGACATGATGATAATTGGGATATTCAGGGTTTCATTTAAATTACGTGCATGGGTTGATTCTGAAATATATATAGATATCCTTCTTAACGTTGTTAATGTATTAAGGTTCTGTATAATATTTTTAATGATCTTTTTTATATATTGTGAATTGATTGTAGTCGTTTTTTATCCACATGCCTGGGCTCAGTCAGGCCCCAGTTGATCTTGTGTTGTATGTTTTTTAATAAAGATGAGTTGATATATATTGGATCCTATAGTATATTTAGTAACTCCATAGTTTGATAATATAGGGTTGAATAATAATTATCATTATCAGGTTTCTTTTTTTCTTTCTGTCAACTTCCGGTCAAACTTTAAATATTTAAAATGTTGACATTTAACATTAACTGCATAAGGGGGGGGGGGTTCCTAGGGACCCCATTTTGGGTTTTTCGGCCGGCGTTTTTTAACACTGCAATATATTTGGTTTATATTTTTTGTATTTGTCTAACTTTTAGTTGCGCTTCTGCGCTTGCATTGGTGCAAAAAAAAATCAAATCCATGGCGTCGTTTTTGCGTTAATTAGCATGGGTCCCTAGGAGCCCCCCCCCCCTTATGCACTAACGGAAGTGCCCATGACCAAAATTAAAAATCTTAATAGAGTTACCGTGATTCTGATTTTCATAATGCATACCCTAATGACATAAACAAAGTAAATAATTAATCAAAAAAATCTTGGAAAGTATAGTAGGCTATTGGTGTCATAATATTTTATATACATCGTATAGCGGTTTACTGTAGGAACCTATGGTAATTATACAAGTAAAACTAAAAAATATAAAATGGCACAAGACAATTCTATTTGTGCTTAATATGTTAAATAGAGTTCATCCTTCACCAATTAAAGCAATCAGCAAAAGTCTAGGTGAATCAGTACCGTAGAAAATGCAGCAACGAATTAGTGTCTTTTTCGCACATTTTGACGCAAAATTAAAATCAATGTTTTGCCCCTAATTTTCTTACTGAACACTTTTTTTCAGTTTTTATTTCTTAATTGTTGATGTCTTTAACAACTAACATGTGGTGGATTTCATCTAAAATTCCTTTGGGAAAGTGGTTATATAGTGAATGGGTCCCTAGGAGCCCCCCCCCCCTTATGCACTAACGGAAGTGCAAACCCCTTATGCAGTTAAGCGTTAAACATGTTGAAAATATTTAAGAGATCAAAGGTCATTACTACCTACTAACGGGCGGAAATTTGAAATGATCCTTATGACATTCTACATATGTTTAAATATTTTCGAGATCGAAGGTCGTTTAGGGTCAAAGGTCACTACCTCGACTTTGCTCAGATCTGTCTCCCGATCTAGTTATGGTTGGGTTTCGAAGCTAGGCTAGGTTTCGAAGCTAGGCTAGGTTTCGAAGCTATAGGGTTAGTTTTAGGCTTGGGTTTGAAGCTAAGGTGTCTATTTTTAATGATACGCTTGACCAATCCGGCTGGTTTCATGGTCTCTGACCAGAGCGACATCTAGTGGCATTTGCGAGCCAACGAACTACTTTTGTAAATTTAGTTTGGTTCTGTATTTTGGCTTAATCTGGTTTCAATTCAGAAGAGAAAACCATCACAAGTAAATGTTCAAAATTTGACAAAGTACTTGTGAAATTTTCAAAGGGTTCATCCAGGGGAATAACATAGTTGGGTCATTTGGGGCAATTCCGTGACCGTGTAGAGCAGAGTATCATTTCTCAGTGGATTTGTCTTCAATATAAAGGTTAATGAACAAATTTATCGGGGTGTCCCTCGAGAAAGTGTGGGCGGAATCCAGGAGGGGGAAATTAATAATAAGGGGTTCAAAAATGAAAAATGCTTGTATTGCTGCTAAAAAGGTAACCAAAGTGTTCTAGGTATGGTTACGAGGTATAAGACACAAATTCGTCAAATGCAAAGGTTATCGCCAAAGGTTAAATCTTAAATATTGCACGATGTCTTGAAAAATGGTCTCAAATTGATTACCTGTCCACAGGGATTGCAACAAAAGTAGTTGAACACTCTCATTTGTATTTGTTTCTCGAGAGAAATGACAAACAAGTCAACCCTTGCTCTATTGATCTCCGAATTTTAAAAATATGTTAGACGGTTTGCAAATATGTTTTTGTTGCAGTCTATGAGGAAAGATGACAAATTGAGCCCATTTTGAAGAAATCAGTGCAATTTTAAGATTTAACCTTTTCGTGAGGACCTTTGACATTTGACGATTTTTTGTATATGCTCCAGAAACATAAGTTGTAAGAAGTACAAACATACCTTTTTTAATCCTTGTAACAGACGAACACTTTGGTAACCTTTTCACAGCAGTCCAAGCATTTCATTTTTTGAACCGTAGTATGAATTTCCCCCCCCCCCCCCCCGGATTCCACCGACACTTCCCACGGTCACGGAATTGCTCCAAATGACCCAACTAATAGACAAGGCAACTGAGTCTCGTAAGTATAAAACTATGGCTGGACAAATCACTTGTGAATGGACCGACGCCAATTTATTATGAGCAGGTTAATCTACGTGGTATAATAATATAGAGATGATGATTTTTGGCAATCCATTTAGTTTTCTTGCCCCCGCAGAAGCAAACATGGGAAATTGAGCGCCACCCACCAGAACCTCAAAGCCACTCATATGTTGTTAATTAATATTATGTACATCATTGGAAAGCGGCTTTGTGGATTCGGGGGTGGGAGAGGGGTCCTTAGTGGAAATTTCAATTACCATGAAATCTGTATTATAATTGTAAATAATAGCGATTCTGAGGGAATGCATGGAAAGTGTTATTTTTTAAAACCAGCAAAATGTTCCACTTTAAGATGTCTAGCTTTCTAATACCGACGTTTTCAAAATCATCCGTTCTCATGAAAGCTATAAAGGGCGTCCTTATTTCCTTCGTGTCTAGAAGGCAAACAATCTCAATTTATCTCATGGATATGGGTTTATGTGTGCATGTGTAAGCCTGTTTGGAATACTGTCTGTCAATTAACTTAGATGTCCGGTTTTAATTAATTATTTCCAAAAAATACGTTTATCAAAAATCACCGAAAAGAAGTGGTTTGGGATTCTTTGGACCTAAGGAACGTTTTTTACATGACAGGCAATGAGAATTTAAACCTCAATATGTTGAAATTTGGGTAGTTCACCCTCGTTTGAAAATGAGCAATAAAGGTTTGGTACTATTAGTAATGTACGTTTTGTGGAAGCTTCCATTGACTGCACTTAGTAGGTAGTTAAAATTTCGTGTGTCGGAGGAGAATGATTCACTATCAATAGGCCTATTGTCCGCCACTTTACTGGTATGAAATGAATAAAGCCAACGTTGTTCAACACAAATTTTTTCCGAACCCCCTTTTATTTGCAGCGAATTTTGCCAATACAAACGAGATATCCTAGGTTCCACACGGGATTACTTTGATGGTGGCATTACCGGAGAGCCTATGTGATTCTTTGCTCTAACAATTGAATACAACAAGGGAGGACCTCGATTCAAAGTATAAGTATTTCAACGAGTCTTTTAAATGCCAATACAGTAACGCACGCGCACAACACCTGAAATCAAAGCCAGGTCCACGAATCAATAATTATCCGCGTAACATGCTTCTTTGAAGCGCCCATAGTTCGTGAATGGGTCTGCATAAACAGGTTTAGGGTTACAGTCAATAGTCACTTGGACCAGTTTGTGTCGTTGTCAATAAAAATCAGTGTTAAATTGATAAAATTCAAAGAAAAAAATATGTTTTCAAGGTGGAGCCCCATGATCTTGTTGGGTCCAATGATGATAAAAACTTTTCTCGTGATTTTTTTCCCAAACCGTATATTTTTGTAAATATAATAAAAACCGGACCTCTAAGTTAATTGAACAGACAATAGTACATTGCAGATTCCTCAAAGTGATAGCTACACATTGTTCTGTCAGAATATGTTGCAGGGCCGTAAGCTCGATAATATAGTGCGTAACCAAAATTGGATTTAAAATTTCGCTTCATTTTTAAGAAATGTGGTAAGATTCCATCCTCTGTGGAATTTGGAGTATAATATACGTGAGATTTGTTGAAATTGTTGTGTGATTGGAATTTTGTGACCAATGTGTGTGGATGGGGGCAGGATTAATTTCTATATGGTCTTGAGTGAGTTGGCATCGGTTACACATTATATAGCCTGACTCCATTAGTCCTCAAGTGTAGTAGCACCACAGCTAATAGCGGCTGGTTACGTGATAGCCTGGGGTTCGTCCGCGAAACTGAAATCGTAAGTATATACGTAACTTTTGCTGAGCGCTTGATACGATTTTAGTTCTACAAGTTGTGACTTACGTGCGTTCGCGAACACTGGGCGTTGTTAGACAGTCGTATGAATACCTTTCGCATAACTGAGGATCATGATTACGTGTGATTCTATTGGGTGCATTCGTGGGTGCAATAGGTACGAGTCGGTGTTGAATGCCGCTCTAGTAATATCGATTAATGGATTTTAAAAGAATACGCGTGGTTTGGGTTAGGCAGACTTATTGAAACGAGTTAAGTACTCAGACGAACCCTCGCCATATTAGAATTCCTCCTGGTGTGAGAACCGCGTAAATTGGCTGTTTATTATAAGCTGTGTACTTTCGATAGGTATTAGATAGACCTACACAGGTAAAAGAAAATGGGGCTCAAGAACAAAGGAAGGTGGCTATTTTTCCGCATTAGGAGTTCATTCTTATAGGTTGGAAAGACAAAAAAATATTTTATTTAAAAAAAATGAAAAGTATATAGTAGGCCTATATCCAATAAACGAAAACAAACGGACAGAATGAATGAAGATTACAGGCAAGGAAAAGGTCTGTTAAGCAAGTGAAGAAGAGATACAATACTAGCAAATAATGAATGATTTTGAAGGATCAAAAACTCGGAACGAGTCATAGATGACGAATAATTGTGCACTTGTAAAGGCTGACTCATATTTTGAAATGTTTTGTGTGATATATTAACCCCGTCTACCGAAGGGGGGGGGGGTGGTTACCACACCCCCCCCCCCCTCAGGTTTTCCCCCCGGCTTGCTAAACCCCCCTTTTGGTTTTTGGGCCAAAATTTAAGTATTGTAATTGACATGTGCCGCTCCTTGTAATCCAAAAAAAAACATCCACCGGGGTACCCCCCCCCTCCGGGGTATAGGTAAGATACAGGGTGAGCCAAAGTGATGGATGGGGGGGGGGGGGTAGGTAACCTCCCCGTCGGAAGAGAAAGTACCAACATGCCTAACACAACTCACAGGAACATCACAGACACTTGATTGATTTACCAATAGATAGCTACCAATAGATAGCTATGTTCCTCCTCTTCCATTGATACCAAACTGAGTACAACGTGCATAGCATTACGTACAATTGACGTCATAAAGTTCACATGTCAGCAAAACTGCCATTCCATAGACACACACAGTGCAAATTCAATGTTTCGCCAAAAAGGTTAGAAAACCAGAGTCATGAGGTTTTGACTCTACTTGATTGAAATGGACTAGTTTTATATAATGACAGCATTTTAGAGCTTTAATAAGGTGTTTGAGTCGCTTAAAATGCGAAATATCAATTTTCCACAGTATTTTCGTACTTTCCTCAAATATGACGTCATGGTGACGTTATAACGGGGATGTTAGTACTTATTTTGGTACAATGAAAGAAGACACTCAAGCTATCCTTTGGTACCAAATTACAGGAATCGGTGTTCAGTAACGAACAATCACTGGGGGGGTGGTGGTTAAACCACCCCCCCCCCCCTCGGGAGTTTTGTTACAAAAAATGGCTCCGGTAGACGAGGGTTAATTAATCATCTAAAATACTCAATTCCCACCACAAAGGTTGAGATGAATTTGAAACGTTGTGATGTGTGAAACGTGATGATGATATAGAAATATTTATATGGGAGTACCATAGGATAGGCCTACTGCATAACAAACATTCCAGATGTGGAATTTTATTACATAATTGAGATTTTCTATATGAAGGACATCAATTTGAGCTTAGCAATTTCACTAAAGTGATTAGTAGCATGGACAAGCATTTTGTACATGGAAAAATTAAGATTTGTTCACTTTCCACACACTACGAGTGTGCTACGTGTACTCATGACCACACGAAGTTTTAATCGTAAATCTGGCTTACTCGTAGGACACACGTAGCCTAGGTCCAGTTTCACGAACGCGTAAAAAATCTTAGTAGTATCTTACGTCGCAACTAGGGCTACGTCAGTCTTACGACTGCTTTCGCGAACGAACCCCTGGAATCTATGCACATCGACGTAAACTTTCAAACAGTGTTGTCAATGAATTGCTAACTGCCAAACGCAGCCGATCGAACTTGAAGATGTTTGATAGGTGAACTGAATAGTCATTAAAATGGCTTGGCAAGTATGATTAAAATATGCAGTAGTCCAATTGCGATTTGGAAGAAAATATCATTGACACTGTAAGCGTATCAGCATTGCAAAGTTGCAGAATTCCTAATTCCTAATTAATGTTAAGGGGGGGGGGTATGGATAAAAAAATGTTCTAATCCAGAAAATGAGATAATGCAATGGCTAAATTGTGTAGAATGTAATCTACAAAATGCTTTTTATTCGATCGCAATCGGACATTCGGTTCCCGAGATATTGCTGATCAAAGTCAAGTAGTGTACGCGAAATTTGCCAAAAATGCACCATCTCCTATATTTTATCATGTGAAAAATTTCAAGGGGTTATATTTAAGATATTTTAAAAGATATTATTTATGAACTATTTAACACATTTATTTTGGCTAAGTTGAAGTAAATAAATACTCAAATTATCCTTTCCATAATTTAAAGTAATTAAATATCACTGGGTAAGTGATTTTTATATATTTTATTGTTTCCTCACCCTGCGATATTTAAGAAAATTATTTTAAAAATTAATTACAGGACAATGGATGCACCTATGTCGATGATTCTTTCATTAATAATTATGATAATTCAGTATGAAATGAAATTTAAAAAATAATTCCATATTTCACATCAAAAGCGCCCCCAATTTTGTCTAAATGTTTCGAGGCCTATAACTCGTTTCGTTAAAATACGCAAACATCCAAAACGAGAACGAACGTAACTAAAGAACGCTATATGCTATGATCATGAAATTTGGCACACATATTAAGCAAATACAGGGCTAGTGAACCATGAAGGCCGATTTTCAAAATTGTGTCCCAAATTCAAATTACGCCATTAAGTTATGCGATTGGTCGATTGCCGGTTGCCATGGTAACGGTATTAAAAATTCGGCTTCATGGTTCACTGCGTATTTACCTCCTACATATGTCACCCAAGTTTCGTCCCAGTAGCATGTTTAGTTATTTAGTTACATTCGTTCTAGTGTTTAGCCAATCAGAGGCCTTACGTGATTACCATGGCAACCAGAGCAAAAATTTTCATGGATTTTAAAACTTTGCGACATGAGCTACAATATGATATATAACATGTATACACCACTATTTAGGAAAATTAAGAAAATTCATTTCAAAGTTCACTGCTTCAGACCCCATACCCCTCCCTTAAGTAATAAGTGCACGGAACTGCGACGTGTGTAGGCACTACGTTATAGTCGCTGCAGGACGATGAAACTAAAACACTGCACTACCCCTACAACCCAACCCTATCCCAGGCAACTCAACCTTAAACCTAACCCCAAACATCTGACTCTAACCCTAAATGTCTAGCCCTTACCCTAAATATTTAACCGTAACCCTAAACTCTAACAGTAACCCTAAACTCTAACCGTAACCCTAAACTCTAACCTCAATCCTAAACTCTAACCTAACCATAGAATTCAATCCTAACCCAAACTCTAACCATACCCCTAAACGCTAACCCTAACCATAAACTCTAACCATACCCCTAAACGCTAACCCTAACCATAAACTCTAACCCTTTTTCTAAACTTTAGCTTTTATCCCAAACTCCACTCTCGCCTTAAAGTTAAAATTACCAATCAATCAATATTTATTTATTCATCATAGAATATAGCAAAGATAATATGATAAATAATTATGAAAATAAGGTAGGACAGTGAAATATATACAAGTAAGGATGAGAATAATACCTTATGAGTGGAATTTAACTAAAACGTGTTTTTTTTTCCTATATTTTTGTTCCTATTTTTTGAGGGCACATGTGGTCTAGCGGATATGACTGCCGACTCATGATCCGAAGGTCGTGGGTTCGAGCCCCGTTGCGGCCAATGTGTTGTGCACTTTGGCAAGGCACTTTATCTCGCTTGCCTCGTCGACCCAAGCGATATTCGGGTAGCTGTTATGGGGGATATTACAATCTAAGTGCTGATAGGATTGTGCGCTTGGCTTGCTGCCGGCCGAGATGAAGCGAAATGATTGTGACGATTTCCTGACAGCAGCGTAATAATAATAGGCAACAGCGCCGTGATCTTATCGGAATGGCGCTTTATAAAAGCCAATATATTATTATTATTATTATTATATCATTTTGTTTGTTTTCGTTTTGTTTTTAAACAGAGAACGCCAAAGGAAATGTTGACCAATCCACCTCAAACTTTTGATTGAATCGATATCGAAGGCGTACTGTTACAGCTGTGCTGCACAAACTTAAATATAAATCTGGTGACCACTGCTCGGTTATTTGCGCGTGCACAGAGTTTTTGGTCAAAGAGGACTCCTTTCATCGGGATTTATCTAGCGGTCTATGTACTTTGATGTAGAAAAGACAGTTCGGACTGTGTCCTTGAAGTTATAGATCCCTGTGTTGTTTATATTTTATGCATATTTATTTCTAAAGTACAAAAAACATGTGTCTCCTTTCCTTTGACATTTACACAAATATTCGTAGATGCCCAGTACCTATCGACAATTACAGCCCAACATGAGGGCTCCCATGGCCAAGCAAGCTGCCAACCAGTGATCATAATGTTTTTAAAGATAATTTTGAACGAAATGTGATGCAAAAAGGTCAATGTCTAGATTCATGACATTTTTAATTAGTTTCAGAGCCAATTGTTTATATACGGTATATATCGCGCCAATTACAAATGTTTTAATACAGCCATGGTATAATTGGTAACCTATGCTTTACTATTATTCATATTGTTTAAATAGTTCAAAATTTTAATGTTTTTTTATTATTTCTACACACGATTATAAGTTTTGCGTCAAAATTGAGCAGAATTATTAAATGAATCTTTGTTTATTTAATTCAAGTAGCATATTTAACAAAAAGTAGACCACTGCGTTATTTTATGGCTTGCATCTATGAGCACTAGGATAGGCACTCTGAATACCTATCTCTTTATAGTCGCTGCCACCAACCTTGTATAAAGTCCATCTGCACTCCAAAAGCTGGGGGTGTCCTGAGCAGGAACCCCAAACCCACGTGAGGATACCCTTTCGGGTTACCTCCTTAACTTTGCTTTTCATAACGCTTCTGAACAATTTGAAAGAGCGCGGCGATCTTTATTTATACCGTCTCCTTTTCACAAATTGATATTCTATGGTGTTAAGTATTTTTTGTTGTCCCGTTCAGAAACTGGTATGTCGCCCTCTCGATATTTAAAAAGAACGGCATCGCCGCAAAAGAGAGGAGGCCCTCTACAATAATCATAGTTAAATTTCGCCGTCAATTTTGAGTTGGTGTTTTGCAACGTGTTCGCAAGGTGTTTCTATTCCCAAAATACACTTGTATCGAGATCAAATGTGAAAGGTATGAGAAACTTCATGCAATTGCGCAGTTACTTGACGTCGAGTTGAAAACGTGCTTCAAAAATTCGCGGTTTTATTGATCAGAACATCAAACACGTCTAAAATGGTAATGTTTCGATAGTTTACAGATTAACACATCGATATATTGCAGTCATATTTTCAAAACTATTTGTATTACTTACTAAAATGATTGCCAAAACATTGACAAATTTAACTGCTCTCTACATCGAAAACAACGAGGCTAAACGAGGCTACAAAGAGGCTAAATGAGCCAGCTCTTTATGAAAAGTACCCATATAGTGCAAGTAGTTAATAAGTCTTGGATTATATGTCTTCTCACCAAGGAGACTCTATATAGTTGGGTCATTTGGGGCAATTCCGCGACCGTGGAGAGCAGTGGATTTGTCTTCTATAAAGGTTAATGAACAAATTTATCGGGGTGCCCCTCGAGAAAGTGTGTGCGAAATTGTTAACCTGTCCACAGGGATTGCAACAAAAGTAGTTGACACTCTCATTTGTGTTTGTTTATCGAGATAAATGACAAACAAGGTCAACCCCATTGACCTCTATTGATCTCCGAATTTGAAAAATATGTTAGACGGTGCAAAATGTTTTTTGTTGTAGTCTCTGAGGAAAGATGAACAATTTGAGCCCATTTTTGAAGAAATCGGTGCAATATTTAAGATTTAACCTTTCATGATGACCTTTGATGATTTTTGTGTTATATCTCCATAAACATAAGTTGTAAGTAGTACAAACTATACCTTTTTTTAATCCTTGTAACAAGACGAACACTTTTTGGTTACCTTTTTGCAGCAGTCCAAGCATTTTTCATTTTTGACCCCTGTAGTATGAACCCCCCCCTCCTGGATTCCGCCAACACTTTCACAAGGGGCATCCCCGCTAAATTTGTTCATTAACCTTCATGGAAGTCAAATCCACTGAGAAATGATACTCTGCTCTCCACGGTCACAGAATTGCTCCAAATGACCCAACTAAACAGGGGTCACTTGCCAGAGCAAATTCCTGGTTTTGAGGCAGATTTTCCCGTTTGGAAGTGAAAATTTCCTGGTGAGCAGGCAAAAAAAAAAAACAAAACGGCTGATTTAGCATGATTTCATGGGGAAACATGCCTCCTGCCTGTTACGCTACTGGGTTCATCACCTGAAGTGCTGAAGAGGAACATATTTGGATGCTACTGATCATATCTAAAGTGGTTTAAAGTGATGTATAACTATTTCAAGAGGCAGCTTCAAATTCAATCACTGGCTGATCCGCAGTTCACGTCAGTTGGTATATTTAATTTGTTTTAATATAGAAACTGTTCCAAATGAGCAAAATCAGTGAGCAACTGTTGTGTGAATGCAAGAAGGTCATAAGTGCAATAGCTGCCATTTGTCAGAAATTCCCATCAAACATACTATCTTAAGGTAATGCAGAGTAGGCACATCACCTAATGAAAACCCTATCTTACTGCATTGCAAATTGCTCAGCATGTACTGTGCAGAAGCTGCCATGGTAGGCATGGAGTAGTTGTGGTATAGGTATCCACAGAAGAATCTGGCCATATACTAGTATATCATCTACGTAGCAGATTTGCCATTAGGGTAGGTATTGTACAGGAGAAACATCACTCTATACCTAAAAATCTGTAAACCGCCAATGGCGGTATGGACGGATTGCTTTTTCTCCCTAGGGTATGTGCAGCTCTGGTGTGTTGAATAATATGGGTGTACATTGTGTATGTATAGTTCATAAGTGAGCTTCAAGTACCTCCAATACAGGCAGACTAAGTGGACTATTGCATCAGTAATGCCAGTCACTCTTCTCAAAAAACGCCGAAAACCTGTGATCACCCATGGAGCGAGCAGGGTAACCACAGCCGGGGGTCGAAGGGGCAGCACCCCTGAAATTGCTTTTTTTTAGTCCATAAGCCAGTCTGCCTGCATGGAAGGCACTTGAAGCTAAGTGGACTGTTGGACCCAAACCTCAACAAAACTCCATATCGAACAGTTAGGTGGTCGCCTAGGAGCTTATCAGAGGCATAGGTCTAAAGACTAAAATGGAAATGTTGACCTTTTTTGACATTCGCCCACCCCTGTCAGATCCAAGGGAGGACCCTGGGGGAATAAATTATATGGTTAGTAGGGGCTTGTGCCCTCCTAAAACGCCCATTTTGGTTTGGCTACTCTAGCTCATCTAGAAAAAGTTATGGTAAAATGTTGACCTTTTTGGGGAAATGTTGACTTTTTGACACTTCTCCACCCCCTGTCAGACCCAGGGGAGGACCCTGGGGGAATGGATTACATGGTTAGTAGGGGCTTGTGTCCTCCTACAATATACCTAAGTTTGGCTACTTTAACTCATCTAGAAAAAGACATGGCAAAATGTTGACCTTTTTCTATATTTCCCCACCCCTGTCAGAACCAGGGGAGGACCCTGGGGGAATGGATTACATGGTTAGTAGGGGCTTGTGCCCTCTACAATATATCTAAGTTTGGCTACTCTAGTTCATCAAGAAAAGTTAAGGCATAATGTTTACTTTTGTGAAATCTTGACCTTTTTTGACACTTCCCCACCTCCTGTCAGACCCAGGTGAGGACTGGGGAATGAATTACATGGTTAGTAGGGGCTTGTCCACTCCTACAATATACCTAAGTTTGGCTACTCTAGCTCATCTGGAACAAGGCGAACTCGTATTTACGCGATGCGTAAAATATGTGCCCGCCGAATATCGCGATCACTAAGTGATGACTAGAACTGTACCAGTCCACCCGTAATTTTGGCCACCACTAGCTCACCAAAAATAATTTGAAAAAAAATTGTGACTTTTTGGTGAAGTAACTCGAGAAATCTTAAAATTCATCGTGCAAAAATCCCTGAAAATTTACTAAATTTAGTAAAAATATAATAATTTATTCAATTTGGCAACACTATTTTTGAAAAAATCATGTGACCACATTTTAAATTTGGGACCCAAACGAGGTCTAGAAAGGGGCGAAACACCGAATTTTACATATTTCCACATTTTCCAAGAAATGTAAACAGGCTGGCAACCCAAAAGACTGACCATGTGTAACAACCAAACTCAAAAAGAATACGTTCATGAAACATGGGTACTACGTATGTTAATACCTTTGTTGTAGTTATTATACTTCCCCCATAGCATTACGCTGCATATGTGCAATATTAATTAGCTATTTGCATATTTAAGTTGCCCCCGAAAATACGCCCAAAATCTTAATCAGGTCGATAAACTTCTCAGCCCACTCTTCCACCAAGTACATCACTATACGCATACAGACTCCAGAAAACGTTGTACACAAGCCTTGACGGGAAAAATTCTCATTAAATATGCACAATTAGATCATTAGAGACTTAATTAGCATATTTTACACCAAAAATCTAATAAGGTCGACAACTCATCAACCCGGATTCTTTCCACCAAGTTACATCATCGTAGCCCTCACGAACCCAGATAAAATCGTAACAACAACAATATGGTCACTATTGTTACAGTTTTCTGGCAATATGGCCTTTTTGGGCCTTGAACTTTCCCCCCCACCCAATGGACAGACGCAAGGGAGGACCCTGGGGGTATGAATTACATGGTGGGAGTGGGTTCCCCTTCCTACAAGATACCAGTTTGGCTTACTCTAGCTCATCCAGAAAAATAGATATGCCAATGTTCCAGGGGTAACATTTTTTATCCCGGACATACATACGGACATTACATCCGGACATACGGACGGAGCCGATTTTATAGTCCCCTCCCGAAACTTCGTTCGGCGGGGCAAAAAAGTTATGGCAAATGGTGACTTTTTTGGGAAATGTTGACTTTTTGACATTCCACCCCCTGTCAGACCCAGGGGAGGACCCGGGGGAATGGATTACATGGTAGTAGGGGCTTAGCCCTCCTACAATATATCTATGTTGGCTACTCTAGTCATCTAGAGCAAAAAAGTTAGTTATGGCACAATGTTGACCCTTTTGGGGGAAATGTTGATCTTTTTTGAAATTTCCCTACCCCCTGACAGACCACAAAGGGGACTCTGGGGGGGAATGGATTACATGGTAGTAGGGATTGTGCCCTCCTAAAATACAACTAAGTTGGCTATGTAGCTCATCTGGAAACAAAAAAAGTTTTATGGCAAATGTTTACCTTTTGGTTTACGGCGCTATGCAAACTCTCCCTTACCACCAAATCTGCAAGCTTCAAGCACGTGTAATAATTAGAATCCATATCTGGTTTCTTAGGCAATATTCATGAAAGATGTTTAATTTTTTATGGCATATACTGTTTTTGTTTCAATCATAACAGGTTCCAGTGATTAGTTGGCACTGATCTAATTTGTTCTGATTTATTGTTTTAGGGGCTATGACGTATTTTTCTGCCGATAGGGCTGATGCCACGTGGGGGCAAGGGGAGCTGCCTCCAACCTGGAGTGGGGATGTAATTTGGGTGGTTGGGGGCAAACCCATTGTGCTGCTGTCGGTTTTTCTATCGCTATTTGTTCACCCAGCCCTGCTCCATGTTGGATGCCGCGCCCTTGGCCTCCTGTTCTCAATTTAATGCCCCTTGTCAGCAGTCCTTGTGCTAATGGCCACCTATTCGTTTATCTTTATGTTACGCACGTTTTAAAAATGATATTTGATATAAGATTATTCTGTGTATATTATTTGTTGTGTATGATGTATTTTTTATGTATTATGTTTGACCCCTGGGCCAACATTGAAGTGTGTTGATCACTGAATTTGTTCCCCAGGCAAAAGAAGTTTTAATAAAATAATTAATTAACTATCCAGAACACACATACACCACACAAATCCCTCCATCCAGGGACATCGCATTCATAAGCCGGATTTTGTTGCGCAATCCATCAAAAAAAATATGATGGCAAAATGTTGACGGGCTAGCATTTTTGTGGAAATGTTGACCTTTTTTGACATTTTCCCAACCCCCTGTAAACACAGGGGAGGACCCGGGGAATGAATTAATGGTTGTAGGGGCTTGTGCCTCCTACAATATAGCTACGTTTGGCCTACTCAACTCATCTAGGAAAAAAAAAGATATATGGCAAATGTTGACCTGTTTTGAGAAATGTTGACTTTTGACATTCCCCACCCCTGTAAGACCAGGGGAGGACCCTGGGGAATGAATTACATGGTTATAGGGTCTTGTGCCCTCCTAAAATATACTCAAGATTGCTCTTCTAGCTTTCTGTATTTCCCCACCCCCTGTCAGACCCAGGGAGGACCCTGGGGGAATAGGTTACATGGTTAGTAGGGGCGTGCCCTCTACAATAATCTAAGTTTGGGCTACTTAGTTATCAAGAAAAGTCTATGGCAAAATGTTTACCTTTTTTTGTAATCTGACCTTTTTGAATTCTCATCCCCCCGGCGACCCAGGGGAGGGGACCCTGGGGAGGGAATTACATGGTTAGCAGGTGGCTTGTGCCTCCTACAATATACTAAGTTTGGCTACTATAGCTAATCTGGAAAAAAAAATTGTGGCAAAATGGTTGACCTTTTTTGTGTCCAGACACACAACTACATACACACACCACACACACACACATACCTACTTACCACACATGACTTTATACATCCAGACATGCCATTTCATAAGCTAGATTTTGATTTGCAATCCATCCAATAACTGGTGTGTTTGTATTTGAAAGCATATATTGCAGCTACTACATCCAAAATTGTCAGACATGTGTACTGTGCAGTAGCTGCCATGGTAGGGACATGGAGAAGTCGTGGTAAGGTACACACAAGTAGATCTGGTCATATACTAGTATATCATAACGTTAGCACAGTTGCCATTGGGGTATGTATTGCAGAAGAGGAGACAGCATAACTCATACCAATGACTGGTGTAACCTTGAAAAACATATCATGCAGCTAATGCACTGCAAATAGTGATCAGGAGTGTACTGTGCAGAGGCTGCCATGTTTAGTAGACATGGAGAAGTATTGGTATAGGTTACCACAACAAGTAAGAATCTGGTCATATACTAGTATATCATCTACGTAGCACAGTTGCCATTGGGGTATGTATTGCAGAGGCGACACATCACTCTATAACCTATGACTGGTGTACCTTGAAAACCATATCTTGCAGCTACAGCACTGCAAATTGCTCAGCGTGTACTGTGCAGTAGCTGCCATGGTAGACATGGAGAAGTCGTGGTATAGGTTACCACACAAGTAAGAATCTGTCATATACTAGTATATCATCTACGTAGCACAGTTGCCATTGGGGTATGTATTGCAGAGGAGACACATCACTCTATACCTAATGACTGGTGTACCTTGAAAACCATATCTTGCAGCTACAGCACTGCAAATTGCTCAGCGTGTACTGTGCAGTAGCTGCCATGGTAGACATGGAGAAGTCGTGGTATAGGTTACCACACAAGTAAGAATCTGGTCATATACTAGTATATTCATCTACGTAACAGTTGCCATTGGGGTATGTATTGCAGAGGAGACACATCACTCTATACCTAATGACGGGTTACATGAACCATATATGCAGCTACTGCCACGGTTCGAAATGCTCAGCGTGTACGTGATGCCAGGAGTAGACATGAGTGGCATAGTTACCACATGAGTAGGATTCTGGCCATATACGTTTTTTCTGACCTTAAAGGCTCTGACTCAGAGATTTCCGATGAGGGCGCCACTCTTTTTCAAAATGGGTTTTTTGCATATACTAAAATTTGGTTTTGTCCATATACTAATCACTGGTGAAATAACTAAGCTCAAATCGAGAGGTCCTTAATAGAGAAAATCACAACTTTGTTATAAAATTCCGGATCCGGAAATGTTGTTATACACGCTATCCTATGGCACTGTTACACTGTGCATAAATGTTTACTGCATGAAAATGAAAAATCCAATTCATCTCCAACTTTGGAATTAAACATTTTAGCTAACTATCTTTAGTTCTAGATGACTATTTTTAATTACTACACCAAAAAAATTATATTTCGAAATCTCTGAATCAGCCTTTAAAGAACACATGCCCTTTTCAAACCAGGTGATAGCTGTACCAGCACCATACCAGTGTTTGGGGCTATTGGGAATAAGGACACAATGAAAAAGCTTCACAAGGAAGAAGTACTTTCAATATCATGTTTAACCATTCTGTTGATACAAATTTGGCACAAACTAAGCAGAATGTAGCACAGTTTAGTCAGGATTGAAATGGCCAAGAATTATTGGAAGCAAAGTTATGATCAGTGTAAGTAGCTTGATCGTATCAAACCAGGTTTGCCTTAAGTCAGATGCAGTACTTTAATTGAAAAACAAAGGGTGATACAGTATCATCCATTGGCAAATGTGTCCCAGGTTGAAACTCAATAATGGTCATTATTTTTTAGGTTTTCCAGCTGAGAATACATTATGAAGCCATGGATGATACTGCAAACCCTCCATTTCTAATCTCTAACCCAAAAACAGCTTGGTTTAATAAGAAAATGCACTTGTGACCCACTATTGCTAAATAAAGGGGCAGTAAACCGAGTTGACCAATCAGAATGCTGCATTTTCAGTACTGGTTAGTAGAGGTAATAAAATGGTAATTCCACAAATCCCTTGAATAACAGGGGCGGCGCCAGGGGGGTGGCAGGGAGGGGCGGCCGCCCCCCCCCCTGAGGTTTTCAAAATATAGGAAAAACAGGGGTTTTTGCGCAAAAATTAGGGGGTTTTAACCAAAATGAGTTCATTTTGTACTGTTCCCCCCCCCCTATGATGTTTCGCCCCTCCTATGATTTTACCCTGGCGCCGCCCCTGTTGAATAATAATCATTAATCCATACAATTTAGTGCAAAACCTAACTTTCACGTTTGGTGGGCTAGTTTGAAACAAATGGAGCTCAGATGCATGTTGCTAGCCTGAATAACATGAATATATTTCAGTGATGTATGACTAAATTGTACACAAAGATTTTGAACCCAAATTTTTGCCTTCATGAATTCAGGAAGAAATTTGTTAACATCTATTTATGACAAATGTCATTCTTGGACATACACAAAATGCAGAGAGAGGATGAAACCACATTCCCCAATATTAAATGATCCCCCATGTTATGATTGTACAACAATTACAACAAACTTGAAGGCCTTTTCCTGCAAACCCAAAGGTTGGTATTCTGAAAGGGAGACTAACTTTAGACCCAGGTTTAAACCAGGGTTAGTCCTACAAGAGGGAACCTTTTTCCTTTCAAAATACTGTGAAAGTTAAATGTAACGAGTGAGAAAATTCCTCATGGATAGGCTGGAACAGCCCATCCATGAGGAATTTTCTCGCCCGTTACAGCACACTTTTAGAGTATGTTGTAAGAAAAAAGTCCCTTCTTGTAGGACTAACCCTGGTTTAAACCTGGGTCTAAAGTTAGTCTCCCTTTCAGAATACCAACCATAATTTCAAGATAACAAAATGGAATCTTATTTGGGAGAACTTTCAGATAGTGGCTCATTTGTTATGACAATGTAGCTAAAACTTAAAAATCAAACCCATAAAGTTCCTTATATGTGCTGCTTGCAGGAATTGCTATATTATTTTTAAGTCATGAATTGAGATACAAACTGAGCAAAATGGCCCGATTATGAAATGCTAGCCTATAGAGAACTTAGGCATGTACACTGTGCAGCCAAATCATGACAAGCCAAGGCTGAGATGTTTCGATTTTGTTAAGCTCTCAACTGATCACAGATTTGCTTCCAATCTCTTTAGGTATGTCTCAGTAGCATGTGTGTTGCAACTGTTGTTCACATGCTTATCACATGTGCTGCAGCCACTGCAATGGATGTATGCCTTCTAGGTATGTGTCAGTAGCATGTGCTGCAACTGTTGTTCACGTGCTTATCACATGTTTTGCAGCTGCAGTGCATGTGATAATCATGTGAACAATGGATGTATGCCTTTCTATGTTAAAGGTGCTTGTTCTGATTTTGTCTTTCTTGATGAGAGGTTGGTACACTCATCACCAAATAAAGTAGGAAACAAACCTGTGGTTTTGATGGTAGAAGCGATAATGTATATTGCAATGCCCTATGCATTACTGTACTAATATTGATGATTAACCATTGAAACAGCAGGTTTTGTCCCTATCTTGCGAATTGGATTTGAAGGCTGAAATTTAAGGATGACAATGAGAAAAAATACAGCCTTTCATTTGCTATCAAAATTGACACTACTTCCGGATAAGTTGGGGTGTCCAAAGAGGATCGGAACAAGCACCTTGAACTTATAATTTTACAATACCTGCTAATTTAGTCCTAATTAAACTGCATCAAAAGTAAAACACAATACTTCAGTATTTCCATATTTTGGTTGATTTTTTTTAAATTGAAGTCTTTGTGTACTGTATTGCTTACACATTTTCCATGACTGTTTCACAACAACAAAAGTCCAAGCAAAAACACCTTACAAAAACAACCATGAATTGAAATTACATATTGTATAAAAATAGGATACATATAGAATCTATACAGGAAGATGTTTTATATGCATGCAAAACATGTATACAAGGGATAGCATCAGAATTCAACTGCAAGGTCACTATTGGGTTAGGTGAATCATACTCTTCTAATCACTGAGGAATTTTGAACCCACTTTGATGGACATTGATTCTAATAAACTTGGGCTATAAAACAGTTAAGTCAAAACTAGATAGGCAAACCCCTTTTCAACAAGTTGTTACACCAAAATAATTGAGAGAGCAGCTAATTTGTGTTTTTTTTAAAGAAAAATTTTTTTTATTACTTAACAAAACTGACTTTTTAATCAATGTTGTTATCATTGGTTTAAATCAGCTCAGATTCCCTGCAAGGCATGTACATTTCCCAGGAAGGAGCTTTCCAAATTCCCCACTTTTTTGAGCCACTGTTTTGAGCCTCTGACATGCATCGATTGTGTCATATCACACGGACCAAAGCATTATTATAAAAAGACTATGGCACATTCTTAAAATCCTTCACAATTTTTCAAAACCCATATTTTGCATGGTTGTAAAGCTTCTACATGTGTTAACTCTCACCTGAACTGATTAAGTCCAATCAACACCTTTGTGTAAGTAGAACCACTCCAGAGTGGTTATATTCAGTAAAAGTTCAGAGTGTTCATCATCAGCTATGTCAGTCCACTGCTGGATTACAGCCTACTCTTCCATGCTGGCCTAGTGTGGGTTGGAAGTGACCCTGGTACCTAGAGTAATGTGTGCAGGTAACAAACCTGGGATGGTCCCCTACTCCTTTCGATAAGGTCTGCAACTTTTTACGTGCTCAGGAACGACTCCTCTGATACACGGGACCAACAGCTTTACATGGCTGTCCGAACCATGAGGCGCTGGACACTCGCTGCATACACCTGCACATTTTTACGCAATGGGTGGGAGCGAGGAGAAAATTCCATAATCATCTTGCTGCTCGATTATGCAATTTCCAACCTTACAGGAACTATTTAAGTATGACCAAGAAACCAGACTCGCAGGATCGAACCATGTATCGATCTTACACTCTGCCAATGGTTCAGCGTCTTAGAATGCTTGGCTACATCGCCCTCAGAGTGTTAAACCACAATAAATTCACAATAAAGTGGATTCCCTTTACATATGCACGTCATTTGACCAATCTGTCACCTTAGTGGTTATAGCATCAATGATTATGAGTCCATGCCATTCATGTAGGAATCACACCACTAAATAACTCCCCATAGACTTGTGTACAAAATGACCTCTCACCAAACGTCAATTTTTCGGCTATAAAGCGACTGGTTATTTCAAAACTGGATTTTTTGGGAAGATTAGGACCATAGCTCTTCAACAAAAATGAAAAAGTCATATGATGAAGGCTGATTTTTTTAGCTACAGAGCATCGAAAGATTTGCATGTTTTCAAAACGTCCATGCCTAGTTGAAATCGTACTAGAAATTAAAATTGCAGAGTTTCCCCAAACCCTCAGAAATTATACAAATATGGTACAGACAAAATCTTTACCACCCAAATGGTTTGTTACTAGTCCACACATTATGATTAATTTCAAATTTCATTTGAAGACACAACTTATCAACATTTTGGGACTCTTCATTTAGGCAAGTGCCATATTTGGGACGCCAACACTGTCTCGGCACTGACGTCGTCTGCTACACCTAGTTTATTTAGTGGTGTGATTCCTGTAATAATTTTAACATATTTGGTGATAAGTAATTAGTGTATGTACAAGAGAGGGGAAGTCTTTGGCATCATAATATGATTTCTGTATACTATGATAGAATTTTTGTGTACATACAAATTTGTTCTTATTCTTCCTTGGTCTTAGTCAACCATTTGAGAACAACTGCAGTTATTTTATAGCTTGTTGAAAATGACACTTGTCTCTCTGTAAGAATGACGCACAGCCGAGTTGTTCTACGTCAAACTACTGCTGTCACCCATGTGATATGACACGGTAGATACTTGGCAGAACCTTAAAACACTACCTTTAATCATATAAAACTATTATTAGTCTAAATAAGTGAGATGTGTTCAGGTGATGGTAGGCCTGAAAATAGGTGTTTTTCAATTTACCATAAGCATACCCAAATAAGGAGGCACCCTCTTCCTCAGGTAGGAAGTTAGAACATAATAAAAGTTTGCACATGTAATTGCTTGTGTTATTTTGAAATTCTCAAAACACATAGTCATCTGGCAGCTGGATTCTGGGGCTACCCCTTTGCAATTTCAGATGATTTAAATTTATATTCCTATTCTAATTGTACCTATTTGTAACGCTATTGCATATCTACAAAATTAAACACCCTGTGCTACCCAAATAGGTCTTTTACAAAGCATTATAAATACACAACCTGACCTGCAGATTTGATATTATTATTGTCTTGAAAATTCATTTTATCAATGCTTAGAGAACACTGGAGTATGAAATAGATGGTGGTCATAAAAGAACATGGAATATACATGCATTGAAAACATTTTGATGTGCAAGTACAACAAGGTTGTAAGTGCAATAGCTGCCACTTGTCAGAAATTGCCATCAAACATACTATTATGCAAAGTCTTTGGTCAGTGGCTCTTGAAATGGTTCGTCAGGCGACTATGTCGCCTGAAGAACCATTTAAAGAACCACTGACTCAAGCAAAGATAAACTGAGTTATCCTAATCCATGGCAGCACACAGATGTATCACATGGCAGCTATTGCACTTACGATCTCATTGCACTTGCATGACGATTTGTAATAGACAGAAATTTACTAATGACCTCATGAAGTATGGCATCTAAAATTTGCCATTCAGTAGATTGTCTGTTCAGAAGGGGTGACTTCTTGCATCCTGTTTTAAATAGGTTGGTAAGAGTAATATGATTTTTTACATTTCCCTTTTCATTGCACTGATATTTAAGCATTTCACACTGAACAGATTGGCTGGCCTAATTTGGTCCATTTCACATTAGTAGACTTCTGCTTCCAAATCCGTTTTAATTCTCAGGAAATTCCTGCATCACTGTCCATCCTTTTTCATTTATTTTCTGTGTGATAAACTATGTAAACAGAATGGCCATTCTGCATTTTCTTGTTCAGTCAGTAAAATTAATGACAGTACAATTTTTGTGTGGAAACAAAGGTAGGCAATGTGACATGTTATATAAAAGGTGGTTCGGAATCTCTGCATTAAAGAGACACTGACACATTTGAAAAATAACGTGCCCTCAAGATTTTTCAAAATTGATATGTTTGCATGGTTGTAAAGCTTTTATATACATTAGCCCTCACCTGAAATGTTCAAGACCAAATCAGGGACCTTATGGGTAAACAGAATGTTTTTTACAATTAATGTCTCTGGCAACATTTTTTTCAGCCTACGACGGAAATGGCGTTTAACACAAAAAACACGCGCCGGAGCCTGATTCCCATGGCATGAACCCTGTTTGACTGATCTGTGACCTTTGTGGTTTTAATATCAATGAGTAAGAGTCTATGATATTCATGTAATAGACATATTTGTTGATTGAAGTTATGGCAAACTTAAAGTTGGCCTACAAATTACCTGGATGTCTTAGGCTCTTATCAATGTCCCAATCTGTTTTTGGTATGTTATTTATTTTAATATGTAAAATATATCTCTATTCTTCCAATGGCCAAGACTATCATTTCCGATCAAATTGAAGAAATTTTATATTTTGTGAAAATGTGCCAGTGCCGCTTTAACAAAACACGGCGACAACCCATGTCACAAATGCCTCCTTAAAGGCAAATTCATGAAAAGTCTAAGTTTGTTTAATCACACCTCTGGAAAGCTTTTACACCTATATACTATTTTCGGTGAGTTTCTCTGTCTGTCTCTTAGCTTTTGGGGAAGATTCTACATTCTCATCACCAATGCCATCCTGAGCCACAGGATCTTCACCCCAGGTATGTCACTCATGAACAGAATACTACAGGAATAATTATGCACAGAAACATTGGGTTTGGCCTATATGATAGTGATCACAAAACATGAGAATAGTTTTGGTGTATGAATGCAAAACCTGACAACTGCAAAATTCTAACTGCTACTAAGGTGTAGCAATAATCTGATTAAACTTAAGATCTATGACGCATCGTCATAGATTCTGCTAGAACGGTGCATAGACCCACCCTTCTAAAAATATATACACTTAAGATTGATGCAAAATTCGACTATCATCTGCTTAGTGTGAAATGCTTGGTTTCTTTTGTCATGCATAACACATGACACAGGCAGCAAAGCAAATCTCTTCTATTATAATACAATTACCAGTATTGCAATAACAATAATAACTGGATTTGTAAAGCGCCTAATTGCCAAAGGATACAAGACGCTGGGATTCCACTGGCCTTTTATTTTTGTAGGAGTCCACTGGCCTATTTATTTTGTGTATTCCGCTATTATAAATATTTTTACAAAATTCAAATACTCTTACAGATATCCTACTTTGGATTAATTTACACTGTTCAAGACCAAATTATTTTTAATGAATACACTTTCATTGCTCAACCTATGTATGTGGTCATTTTGCCTCTTTGTGAATATCCGAATACATTCCACCAGTTTTGGGCTTATAATTTTTGTGACTTCTAAGTATTATCACTGTCATCTTTACACTAAAATGAATTTAAAAGTACATGCACAAGCAAGTCAAAGATATAAACTGTACAAGTTAATTTAAAATAAAAGTACTTTAAAAGCTTTAGTGCTAGAGCTAGATGCAAACTTTTTTTTGAAATCTAAGTGATGAGCTGCAAGAGAATACAAGCATAATTCTAATCAGTGTTGCCAACAAATGTATTGCCACTGCTTGGAATACAAAGATGTCAAGTAGACTAAATTTCTACCGAAATTTTCAGTTTCTATGGGAAATCTTGATAAAGGCATATGACTTATCCAGCACTAAAGTGGCCCAATTGGGTGCCTGAAGTGACCCAACATGGTGCCTAAGTGACCCAATCGGGTACCCAAAGTGGCCTAATCGGGTGCCTTAAGAGACCCAATTGGGTGCTTTTAAGTTACACTTGGGTGCTTAAAGTGACCCAATTGGGTGCCTAAAATGGCCCAATTGGGTGCCTCAAGGGAGATTGTTGGCAGCAGTGATTGCGATAAGCCTTAAAACATGACAAGGCACAGTATTGATCCCAGCTGTGATTATCATCAACTACAAACTAACACAGCATCAGTCTCAATTACAAAGTTCAATGACCTGTATACAGAGATGAAGTGGGAAGCTAACCTTTGGTGCACTCTATCAATTGTAATAACAAGTGGTGACACAAGTTCAGTTTAAAATTAAGCAACCCTACCTTTTTATATACATTCAAAGGGTGGTATGTAATTTCTTGAAAGAATATCTAGCCCCTGTATCACTATACAGAGGTGACTTCATTATACTGGCAAATCTCTAAGTTGTTTAGTTGCTGTTGCTAGCTTTCAGTAGTGACTGACAATACATCAATCACTAGTCGCAAGAGACAAAATGACTCGATTGCTTGCAGTTGAACTCAGGTCAACCTTCCAGTGACGCTGGGGAATTTCTTTCAACCAATGAGAAATGTCTATTCACTGGAGTCTCTCTTGGTTGCTGTAGGTACTATATTGGTCTCTCTGTGAATTGAATTCTGTACTTGCAATGTCTTGGAAATGCAAATTGCTGGCAGGATTGCCAGTGATTATCACCAAGCCTCTTGTTATTTTGTCATTGTGACTACCAGCATGAAGTCTGCTTTAGAGACAGAGATTGTAATTATCACTAAGCATCTAGTCATTTTGTCACTGCGACTACCAGTATGAAGTCCGCTTAGAGACAGGGATTGCCAGTGATTATCACCAAGCATCTAGTCATTTTGTTGCTGTGTCTGCCAGTATGAAGTCCGCTTAGAGACAGTTGAACAGTAGCTCCAGCTACAATTGGTGTTGGCAGTCAGTTTTAAATTTTACCATCACCAAGTGAACTGCATCGCTATGACAGTCTTTTGACAGCAATATATAATGCATCACAGGGAGAAATACACAGTTAATAATGTAACACAATAAACCTTTAACTGGGGTCGATACAAATTTACAAACGTTAACTATAATTTCAGATCATGAGATGTTGCCCCAATTTCTTTTCAAAGATCTTTAGTTTTGATGGGCCCCGCAAGCAAATTTACACTTTCTGTACCAAACCACATAAATAGGTCATTTAACAGTGTATTGAGAGTGATGCTGGGCCAGATGGTAGCCATATATATTGTTTGCTATGTATGTACATATTCATATAATATATATTGTACTGATAAATTACACGTCATAGGTACAAACAAATGAATATAGATATTTAACTAGTAACTATTGTATCTAAAATTGTAAGAATATTCACAGATAACCTTCAAATATTACAATAAAGTGTAGTTAAGTACTGAGTTACAGATCTCTTAGCTTGAGGCACAACCTCATAATCAAACTGCGACTCTCAACTGGTCATTTCAAATAGTCCATTTCTAACAATACATTTTTTCAAATCAATTTACAAAATATTTTATAGTCATGTAGAATATTTCTCCTATTAAAAAAGTAACAAGACAGAAATAGAAAGGAGAGAAACTCTTCATACCTGATTGTAATATTTCATAATAATATAACAAGTATAAAACTCATTCCCCCCCACTCATCATAACTAAATGCAAGCCTCAGCCTCTAAACTGCGCTTTGACACAGGATGAACAAGTCCGAATAACCAATCCCATAATGCATTGTTTTAGAAACTACACTATAACAAGATCATTTGACTGGGTGCCCAGTAAGCAGTATAAAAGGGTCTGGCTTCTATGTTCATTGCATGCATGGAAAATAGAACACATTTGAGCACTGTTTTAATCACTTAAGAGTTATGATCTCACAGTAGAATGGATTGAAGTAGTAGACCTACCCTTATCTTGCACCACCAAAGTCTCTAAGATTGAATCCTTTTTACTCAGAAACCAATGCGCATTTGGTTTCTGATCCATGCATTCTTTTGCAAGTTTTTATCTGTACTTAGGTTTCCTTATCCTTCTAACATGCCAGGAAAAATAGCAAAATCAGGAAGTTCTCCTTTGTTGGGAAGGTTTGCATTCCCACATAAAAAATAGTGTGAAATTGTGCATCTCGGTAGGAAGTTTTGCTGATCTTGTTCCAAGGCCTATCCTAATAATATCAAACTTCTTCCCATAAATTTGTTCATGATGGTTGGCGATTTCTGTGATGTGTGCACAGGCTTAGTGCCTTAAGTGTCACTTAGTTGGGTACCGGGGAATGTTATGCATTATAAATAGTCATTTTATTTTGTATTCACCAAGGCTCAACCGAAATCACTTTTCTCTTCCGATCTGATATTGCATCTTAAATATCGGTCAATATCCAATCCGATCCGATATTTGTTGAATGTTTTATATAATAATAACTTGATTGCACCCATTTGGCTACAGCTTCCAGTAGTGTGGATTAGCAAAAATGTACTATAACAGCTCTCACGTGAACACCCATTTTTTGGGGGGGCATGACAGTAATATAGATAGTGTTTTGTTCATCTAATAACAAAAAGAAAAGATATCAACTTCAGTACAAAAAAATTGCACTGCTGTTATTTTTTATACTCAGATATTGGTATGCATTATTGGTCAAGAGAGCCCTCCCCTTTTTTGCCTATCTGATATTTGACTGCTATATACACTATTGGCACAATAAGATTATCGGTTCCTTGATTATCAGTTTCTTGAGCTTCAGTATTTATGTATTCCCTCATCTTGTACCAGTACATCAATACACCATAATCATACAGTACATGCAATAAATGGGATTGATGAGAAACATTTCTGGTGCTTTGATTGCCTTGCCTACCTCATACCCAGTTGCACAGTTCAATGACACATATAGATATGTATAGAGAGAAATTTGAACTTATTGCAATTTAGTTATAATTTGCACACCAAGAAGATCAAGTTCTTTCAATGGTTAAATGGCTCCTGCATGTGGAAATTCGAATACCAAGGGTTACTTTACTTTTAAGACCTAAGCAGCCTAATATTGCATTAAATTAAAAATTACACTATGATACAACTACAGTATATTTTCACATAATTGCAGTTCTATCAATGCTGATTTGAAAATACAATAGGAATGAGTGGAAAAAAGATACACTGCTTTTAGAAGGTAATTTTTGTGTAGACGTCGGCTTCAAAAGTTGTCCTTGGCAAAGGAAACTTTTGTTGACCAGTTTATTCTGCCAAATGTTTTGCATTTTGCCCAATTCTCACTTGAATCACTCAATTCATGCTTAATCTTGGAGTACTCTATCCTTTCAACAATCTTACTTTCCTGTCAAAAAGGGTACATATACATTATGCATTTAAAGAGTCTTTTTTCCTGTACTTCTGGAATATTGTTTAAAAAGATTTCTTGGGTCTCAGTCAGAAAGCCAAACCTGTTCCCACAACCCTACACATATGCATGCACAAACACACACACACACGCACTCTTCACCCAATCTATGCCACTTGACATAATTAAATTGATTCCTATGTAACTTGTATGGAATGTTTTGACTGGAATTTATCATGACTCTTCTCTTGCATAGGAAGCAGCTAGCGAAAACCGCCCCAATATCCTCCGTAATGTTTCATCAGTGTTACCGTTAACTGTTGTGTACATTCCGTCCATTTAACAACTCTATATATGGTCTTTGAACAAAAGTACAAAAACAGACACATCCCAATTTGTTGGATTTTATCTCAGCAAATATACTTTCCAAAATTAACCGAATGGATTTGCTTGATTTGGTTGGTGATCAGCTACAACAATATCCCATTGATAAAGACGCAGGTCACTTGAGTGCATTTATCCTGTTGGATATGTTACTTACTTCTGATCCTGTTGGTATTTGAATTAATTAGAGGTTCATTCATAGAATTTTGGGTATGAATGCTTGTTTATGCAAGAGGGCATTACCAGCTTTCATATCCAGAATCCTGTAATGGTTTATGTTTACCGTTCATGTTTACTGTACTTCTGCTATTACTTTCAAAATTAAATCATTAAATGTCAAACTTGGCCTGAAATTGCGTGATTTTTATCACTTTCGGCGTTCGTGCATAAACGCTTGTTTATACATGGTCATGTGATGTGTATTGACCAATTAATTGCATACGCTGCTACATACAAGGTAAACATGAACTATTGTTTTGCCGATCCTATGAGGTGTCACATCGAATGAGCAGTCAAGTATGCTGTGTCAGTATTATCCAATATTGTGTCATATTGGATGGCTGACAACCAATGGGACTATGAGTATAAATTAGGGGTTCATTCATAGGATTTTTGGTATTAATGCTCGAGGGTTTCCCCGTTCATGTTTACCAGCCATCCAATATTGTGTCATATTGGATGGCTGACAACCAATGGGACTATGAGTATAAATTAGGGGTTCATTCATAGGATTTTGGGTATTAATGCTCGAGGGTTTCCCCGTTCATGTTTACCGTACTTTCTGCTAACTATAACTCACAAAATTTAATTATTACATATCAAATTCAGCCTGAAATTGCATGGTTTTTTACCACTTTTAGCATTCGTCATGGCGGCCATGTATAAACGCTTGTTTAAACATGGTCACATGATGCGTATTGACCAATCACGTACACCGCTAAATATGAGGTAAACATGAACACAAACCCTGTCCACTGAATAAGAATACAAGATACAAACCCTGGTAACCACAGCAATCCTCACTACACCACTACAGTGTATTCAGGAAGCACAATCTCCTACATTACATTGAGGTCAAATTTCAAAACTAACAGCTCAATTTATAGTGAATACACTTAAGTACTCAAGCAATTACCCACAATCCTGGAAATAAATAGTTGAGCACTCCCCACCATTTCCTACATAGCTCACCCAGGCTAGAGTTAAGAACCTATAAAGCTCATATTATCACTCAATTGAAAGCCTCAATATTCCCCTTCAACCTACACTTCCCCAACCCCCATCAATCAATGTTGGAGAAATTGGTATGACTGTTGATGACACTACCTCAATCAACACTGGATAGGGAACAATTTCCAAAAATTGTTCAAAGTGTTCCACCAATTATTTCCAAGATTGTTGCAGCAGCCCTAACAGCATACAGTAAAGACTAATGCTCTTAAAGCCATAAAAAGAAAACATGTTTCAAAGACCTGATCTTCATTTCTTTTTAGGTAAAAGTTTCTAAAAGTTTAAAATATATGCACAAGTTACACACAAAAACAGCCAAAATGCAGTTTGGAAGCAAACAAAATTGAAGATGCTGAAATGCTAGCAAGTCTATTTGACAAACCCTCACTATGAGTTACAATATGCTCATCCACCAAGGACACAGTTCAGTGGGTTGTACTTATACCTGCATTGACATGAACTGACCTTGTGTAACCTGGGTATCATGTATCATACCCCAAAACCAAGGGGTGTATTGAACTGTGCCAAGGGAATTGAGATTTTACTAGCTCATAGTGCCTATTGCTTGCAAAATATTTGTTTAAAGCTTAACCCCCAGAATGAAAGCCTCAATAGTCCACTGTATTTGGACAAAGGTGGTTTTGTACCTTTACATATATATTTGTTACATCAATGTCCAGTTCTTCTTGAGTGTTGGAGACGATACTTTGCTTCGTTGTCTCCTTTCTCTTTCTTTCGGCGGGTTCCTTGAACTGTTGCATATTTTTCATCATCCTCAGCCCTCATTCTATTCATCACCCGGCTGCTGAACCTGTCAAAATACTCCAAACAAATTTTGGACATGTGTGACGCATTTAATATTCAACCACTTAAGTACATAATAGTGGGGGTCCCGGTAGACTCCCAGGATTTGCGCGCCAATTGTTTTAAAATCGTCCAATTTACATTTTTGCCCAATATTTTTGTAATTGCCTACATATCATTGTGCCATATCTGGTTAAAAAATTCAAATCGGCCATATTGTTTTTTTATCTAGTTAGCAATAATATAAGTCCACTTTTTGGTGTCGCCGTATTTTAAAAATTTTTTGTGCTTTTTGTGTAAATAAAATTGTCTCAATGGACAAGTCTGGATTTATCAGATTGTGGAAAGAACTCCATCGAATCTCCAAGAGCTACAGATCCAATATCACTCCTGACTCACTCCTCGCCATACCTACAAGCTCGTTTGGATCACATCGTCCTGTCCAATCTCGCGGTCCTGTGATAGACTCCAGCACCTTCATACCTCATAAACAAGCAAAGTTTCCGGCCAGGCAAATCAACAACCCAAGTACCCAAGTCCATAGTTCCTTCCACCTAACTTCAAACCCATATGAGGATTGTTTCGAGAAGGGTATGGCAACCGGAGCTGTGGTTCATCTCCACTCCCCTCCGTCATTCTAGAACTCTATCTACGACAGCTAGTTCTTAATTCTCACCCAACTTGTACCTACTCCATAAGATTCGGGAAATTACCAAGGACAATCGCTTGACCGAGTCTTATCCTAGGACATTGCTGGCGACTAATCACGCGGTTGACTGTTGTCTTTGTTCAGCTAGGAGCGAAGAAGACGACGATGGCGTGAGGCGCAAGAATGGTCTACCACAAGGGAGTTTGTGTTGCCTTGTCCCTACTTCCAAACCGCTCCTGTTCACATCTATACACGACCAACCTAGGATTCAGGAACCAAAAAAAAAAGGAGTCGTTTTTATTATGGCAACGATTCTTGGAATTAGTGCACAAGACGCCGACTTCACAGTTGTTGAAGGATAGACTCTCCCCAAATCTCCTGGATGAACTCACTCTTATTATGAGGAAACCCCACGTGCCAATCCATCTAAGACACACCGCAAACCGTGAGCCCAACGTCATCTTAAGTTACCTGGTCTTGAACCCCCGGAAGCACTGTTATAACCCTGTCTACCTATGATTACCCTTGGACCACACTCTCTCCTATAAGACACACATCGAGAGGACAAGAGTTAATATCTTCCACGCATAAAATCTTGAACAAACTCACTGGCACCGGATGGGGTGCTCGCCCACATACCCTAATATTGACGGCACTTGCCCTGTGCTACTCATGTGCAGAGTATGCTTGCCCTGTATGGGAAAGATCAACCCATGCCAAGAAGCTTGATTCAGCGTTAAATGCCTCCTGCCGGCTTATCACAGGATGCCTCCGTCCAACACCAACGGAAAACTTACACATCCTAGCAGGAATTGCTCCACCAGACATCCGTCGTAGCGTAGTGAGCATGCAAGAGTGTAGCTGCCAAGTATCTAATGTGAAGCACCCTATGTCTGGACAGATACCCGCTGCCAACCGCCATAAATCCAGAGAGAGTTTCTTAAGCAAAGTCCAACCTCTTGAAACAGTCTCTAAGAAGCTCAAGAGAGTCGCCTTGTGGAAAGAAAGACTTGCCATCAACCAAGTAACATCTATTGGCATTGAACCTGGTGAGCATCTCCTACCTGGAGCTGACTCCTCATGGGCTGAATGGCGATGCCTCAACAGATTGAGAACCAGAATTGGCCGATCTAAAGTTTCCTTGCAGAAGTGGGGCTACCTTGAAGCAGATCAGGACACTACCTGTGGTTGTGGAACAGCACCACAGACAATGGAACATCTCTTGGTCTGCCCACTGCTGGAGCAACAATGCACAAACAAGGACCTTGCGGAATTCAGTGAAGCAGCCAGACATTGTACCCATCTCTGACTGGATCATATTTGAGAACCACAGTGTTTGGACACAATAAGAAGAAGAAGAGGAGTGTCAAAATGGATTATCAACTCAAGCATGTGTTTTCTTGTGAATTGTTTAATGTCATTTCCATTGTCTACTGAATAAAACCACCCCAGAGTGATTTTATTATAAAATCGTTGTTTACCCATAAGGGTGCCGATTCAGGCTTAATCATTTCAGGTGAGGACAAGAGAAGATATCAGTAGCTTCCCACAATGCATTGCTTCCATTGGAAGTTTTTGTACAGGTTGTCATGTGAATCATTAGAGATGAAACACTTTTAAAATGCAAGTTTGTGATTAGTACTGTCAATTTAGCCATGTTTCATCACTAACGATTCACATCAGTACCTGTACAAAAACCTCCATTGGAAGCAATGCATTGTTGGAAGCTACTGAAATCTTCTCTTGGTGAGGACTATGTGTATAAAAGCTTTACAACCATGCAAAAATATCAAATTTGAAAAATCATGAGGATGCACTATTTTTCAAATGTGCCAGTGTTTCTTTAAAAACTTTCCAGAGCAAATACCATGAATGGGCAGTTCCTAGACAATAGGGCTGTCTACTCATCCGGGTCACTTTTTTTTTTTCTCATTTATATTTTATTATTCTTCTTGAAGACACATGCATACATACACTACAAGTGATACACAAATTATGATAAACATCCAGATAATAACAATTGATTTAAGATTTAATTTAACCAATTTAAGTGTATAATATTTGACCACCTAATTGTTAAAGTCCGGAATTATACCAGTACATTCTTATGCTACTGGTATATACATGTAAAGGTTCATGACCAGATTTAACTACTTACGATTTTCAACTTGATGAATAGCCTTCTCCCCAAAACCCCTGTTTTTATAAAATTCCATATAGCCATATCAATCTGATACAATGAGGGAGCCAAAAACGCTATGAATGCAAGCCCCACAGAGCACCGACCACCCACAACTTATACTCCAAAAACCTCTTAATACCCCCTATGCTTCACAGGGCGGATAAGAAAAACAGCAGCTTACGTCAAACACTAAAAACAGGTGGTTCTTGGGATGAGGCTATTTGCAATCAGGTCATGGCCTTTTAATTACCATGTAGCAGATGTGACCCGTCCAGTATGGCAGTATCATAGGTGCATTTATATTTAATTGCATTGCGCTCAGACAATGGAAAAAGGTCACACCATATATTGTACTCATGTCTCGGACATATCAATTATTGGAAAAGCGTGTCATTTACCAACCCATTTTGTAAGATAATCAAGATATACCTATACATTGTAAAGATTGAAAACATGCAAAAAAACGTATTTTACAGATCAATAGGCCTTTAAAGCCACTACCAGACATATGCTCCAAACTCGAAAAGGTCAATTTACCCCCCCGATTATCAATATTGGGTCACATCAACACCCAGCTTAATTGTGGACAAGGGCAGAAATAACACAGCACATCCGGGTCACTTGCCGGTACTTAGCCTTTACCATCAGCCCTCGTTTCGCAGTTTCACAATAGTGACACACAACACTGCACATACTTTCTAATAACTCCGAATCTTAGTTCATCACAGCTCTGGTTCATCGGAGGTGAAGACAAACGTGACGTCTATGCGTCACTCCTGAACAAACTACAATTCAAGGCTGTTTGGCACCCTTTATGACCATTTCTTTGGATTGTTTCTAGCATGCAAGTGAAAGGAATAGGCATTCAAAAATGTGTATGTTATTTCCTAAGTAGTGGCTACCATTACAGTCTCCTGCTATCACTTCAGGTAAAAATATGGTGCATTTTATGCCAGTTTACACAGCGGCCTATGGGAATCATCACCACAAAATGGTCGCCCTATAACTCCCCCGTGACGTCAGCGTAGACAGCCCTATTGACTATAGTCGTGGACAGAATAAGGCGACCAATTGCGTGTCTGACGTAATTTGACGGTGCAGAACATATGTCGGCCGTGAAGAATAATCTGTGAACATTTACAGCTTATTGAAACAGAAAGTTTACTTACGTGAATTATTGTGTCCCTGCGTCGGAAACCCGACTCAAATAGGGCATGTTTTGACATTTTAAATCATATTTTGTTGGAACATGCCCCGCCCATATTACACATTCAAACCAATCACAGTCTGCGCCGCGCTGATTGACAAACCTTGACATACGCACAATTGGTCGGCTAATTCTGTCCCTGACTATATAGAATATTTATTCCACTAACTTCATCCTGTGTAAATTTTACAAAATTTCATTGCGGGCAAATATGATTTTTCTTAAAAATCTATAGAGAATGGTCAAATAGAGGGCGCTATAACATACAAATAATGACCGTTGTAGGCTTATAAGGAAAGATTCCCACAATGGATTTTTCTGATTTTTGCAGAGGTAATAACTCATGCATGTCCCTACTTATATCAGTTGTCAAAATTGTGTCGCCACTGCTTAACATTGCTCTAAAAGAGACGATTTGCATAAACAGCTGTGCCCAGCATTCTTACCTGGCGGTGGTCCTTCATTGAGTGACCTCTTATGATGTGTGAGTACAACATTACCAGAGTCTGGGGTACTGTATGTAGGGTCTATAGCTGCTGCAACATTCACTGTAGCCCCATTGGACCTGAACGAAGCATCACTATTTCGCTTCAATTGAGCTCCCTCCTGAAATACAATTACAAAAAATAAGCAAACCTGGCTTATTAGTTGACTTATATTTCAACCAAACACGTTACAGAGTGGTTGTCATCACCAATATCAACAACAATGTCATTATGAATCTGCATATTTTTATCCAGCGAGGACGAATTTAACTAAAATATGCAGACGCATCAGATGCAGAGTTGTGGGTTGCCTAGCACCACACGGAAAAAAAAAGTTATATTCACACTGCCACAACACAACTCGTCTTGGGAATGCAAGAAGTGCAATAGCTGCCATGTGATACATCTGTGTGCTGCTATGTATTAGGATAACTCAATTTATCTTGAGCCAGTGGCTCTTGAAATGGTTCTTCAGGCAACTGTCACCTGAAGAACCATTTCAAGAGCCACAAAGTTGCCTGAAGAACCATTTCAAGAGCCACTGACCAAAGACTTGGCATAAAAGTGTAGGGAGAGCGGGCTGGTGTAGTGGCTTATCCACTAGCCTTTCACCACTGTGGTTCTCAAACCACAATTGTCGCATACTTTCTTGGTCCACCTTTCACTCCTATTTTATAATTTAAGCTCAGATGAACTTTGATCTTTGCAAGTGATCCTTGACCATATTATATGAATGTTCCCCTGTTGCAAGTATGTCCCATGTTTGGTTGCAATTGGACTTCAGCCTTTCAAATTATGTCAATTTGATGTTTTCAGCCCATTTTATAACTTAACCTCAGTTGACCTTTGACCTTGTATGTGATCCTTGACAGCATTATCCTATAAAGGTTCTCAAGGGCATGCATGACCCAAGTTCTATAGCAATTGGACTTACTTCTTGAACGAGGCCAATTTGATGTTTTCAGCCCATTTTATAACTTGACCTCATCCTCATATGACCTTTGATCTTAGTGACAGTTAACCACATTATCCACTATCATATAAAGGTTCCCAAGGGGCATCTATGACCCAAGTTCTGTAGCAATTGGACTTTTACTTCTCAAATGAGAAACTTTTTTTGAAACTTCAACCTTTGAAAACACAACCACACGGTCAGACAGAATTAAGGACAGGTAGGTGTCACCTCCTGTATTTCTTGCAGGGGACACAAAAAGAAAGGTTCCACTCCGAAAGGACTAACCCTGGTTTAAACCTGGGTTTAGAGTTAACACTTCATTTGAAAAGACCAGCTAAAAGCATTGCATGTTTATGGATTGGTAATATTTATGTAAAATCTCTAGAAACTTAGAGAGCAAAACCCACACTTATCATCCACTCTTAGAACTATGATTTCAACACTTGGGACACTATTTTGGATATATCTACTGGAGAACTATTTTGGATACACCCCTGGAGTATTATATTTATGGCAATGAATGAGATGGTATGATCTTACCGCTGGTTTGTAATCTGTGAGTGTGATACCCTGGTCATACTTGGCGTCAACTGCTACTGCTGTCTTATTGCTACGACTTACATGAGTCATGGGCTTGAGAAGATGGAAGCAAATGATAATGAAAAGAAAAAAATATGAACATAAGATAACATGACAAATATGGCAGGTGTGTATTTGGAGAAAATAAAGAGCCATGTAGCCATAATAACTGTGTGTGAGGGCACCGAACTAACAGGAATATATCACAACTGTTGAGAGTCTCGTTTATTACAACAAAACCAGAATAAAAAATATGTATCAGTAGCGACACAGTTTTTGACAACTGATTTTGAATAGTTATTACAATGGCTACATCCTGTGCAAATTTTACAAAATTCGATTGCAAGCAAATATGATTTTTCTTTAAAAATCTAGTTTTACACAGATCTCTATGGAGAATGGGCATATAGAGGGTGCTATAACATAATCATGACCTTTGTAGGTCTATATTAAGATTCTCACAATGGATATATCTGATTTTTGCAGGGTAATAGCTCTTGTATGCCTCTTTTTCATATTAGTTGTCAAAATTGTATCGCCACTGCTTGAAATTGTTCTAAAAATAAACGAGACAATTTACATGTGGTCAAAGAGCTATGGTGATAATTTAACATGGGCTTCTGATTGCTATTTGTATATGAAGTATGTAGCAAAAAGACTGGTGTGCAAGTGTGAAGTGGTAAAAAAAAAAATAAACATGAATACTCATGCACATATGATGTGTTAAACAGGAAATTTGCAAAATTATTTGCTGCGATATTAAAGTCATAAAACATAGACCTTGACAACAAACCTGTAACAGTTGTATAAAATTACTTTAGATGACATTAAAAGTAGACTTAATGTGATCCATTACATACATCATAATTTATATTTTGTCAGTTTAAATCAACACCTGGGCACACACATGCACATTTTGAATTCTGATTCTGCTGTTAGATGCCTTAATCTGTGAAGATTCCTATCAACATATATATCTGTAGATTTAAACATCAAGTTATTTTTGGCGATCTTACAGCACTAAAAATGTCAGCCTGAAGAGCAAAGGAATATCTTTGAAATGACACATTTTGCTTCTCTTGTGTTTCCTGTTTTTGATCATTTTTAGCTGATATCTTAATTTCAGTACTGCTACGTTGATCTGAATGGATAAAGATTGAGTCACATCTACAAAAATCCCTACTTAGAGAATTGTGTACACTATTTGGACAACTTTATTATGGACCACTACACATAGCTCCGGTATCAAGCCTTATATCAAGGAATTGGTGTATGTTTTCAATTTGCAAGATAAATGTGTCAAAATCAAATGGATTTCAATCACAGATATCTCCAAAAGCTTGATGTGACCTCAGCGAAACTCCTATTTATCTTTGTTGAAGAGTTCTATACCCAGATATACTCATTTTCGTTAGAAAGGAATGCTATATACAAAAATACTGTAGTAGGCATAGTGAGATGATACTAATAAACAAACAAACATTCTTAATGTGTGCAATTGCTGTACAGTACACAACAAGTCGTATGTGCAATTAGCTGCCAGGTGAATTAATCTGTGGTGCGTGCCTTATTACGGGATAGCTCTCATTAATCTAGTTCATGACCGGTCAGTGGACCTGAAAGGGTTACTTCAACGCAAAACTCGCGCGTTGGGGCAGGTTGCCACCCCAAGAGCTTTGACTGGGGAAAAAAGCTTTAAAATCAGGCCAAATCAGTCCTTTTTTGCCTGCTCACCAAGAAATTATCACCTCTAATCAGCAAAATTTGCCTCAGAACCATTTTCAACTGGGAAAATGTGCCTTAAAACCGGAAATTTTCCCCCTCTGACAGTGACCCGTTACGACGCCATGATGGCAGCATTGCACTTATTACCTTGTTTGCACTCACATGACAACTATAATTTCAAAGAAATCTAAGATTCAAACCGGAGAGATTCAAATACAACAATAGCATCTCACACCTAAGGACACCTACTCAAATTTATAGTTTAATGTAGCACCGCTACTTTTTTATGTCTGAACCCATGAAATGACAAAAATTAAAATTTAATGATTAAATTGGAAAAAATGTACAGGAAAGAAAAAAAAAAATGTTACTTTGACCTCTCAGACATCAGATCGATTACGGGTGTAAACTGGCACAAACATCAATATACAATAAACTAAAGTCCCTCTTGATTTGACTAAAAGGAAACCATATACATGATAAAACGTTGGCGACAAATCAACATCTTAATATTCAAAGCATTCAGTTCAAGCCATGATTTGACTGAAGCTAACTTTGGGTGGACACTGAACTTCCATGTGTTAGTCTGGTCAAGGTTGGAGTTTTTCCATCATATTGTTTTTAATTTTTTTTCAATTACACACAATTTTGAAGTGAATAAGGTAGCGTCCCCCACAACAAAAATGTCATTGTAGTGTTATAACAGTTCTGTCTACACAGCACCATAATGAACAAGATCTCATTTTCACCTGTTCATCATGTCTATCGTGGTGGCAATGGTCAAGGGTCGTATTGTGCAGTTATTGTCCATTTGACTAAGCCTTACATACCTGTGGAAGTTACCGTGCCAACCGGGGCCGTCGAACCTTTACTACATTGATGTGATGCTCGAGACGCCACAGGATCCATCTGACCATCCCCAACTTAATGACAACAGGGACATTTTGTGCTACATGGTGAAATAGCATCTTCTCTGCTGCGGCCGTTAGAATAAGATAGACATAAGTAAACTCCCACTAACTTATTCAATTGAAGTTTTTTCGCAAACCTGACCACCCAAATGGAAAGTGAGCCAAATCAAGCAGTGTTTTTCATTTCATCTTTGTTTATATCCATACAATTTAAAACAATGTCCCAAAAGCTCTCTGACACAAATTTAAAAAGGGCAGGCAGGCTGTTAGGGTGTGGGATATGGACCATATTCCGTGCAGGAACATGCACGACTGCCACAAATATGTAAATTTGGTCTTGAGCTCGGCATCAAGGGTAGAATGGGGAAACAAAAAACGTCGGAACTGGGCCTCACCCTTAATCCCAACTTGGTATACCATGGTTTTAAAGAGTATTTAAGATTCCAAAACACATTAATGTTTTTTTGAATCATTTACCTGAAGCTGATTTTCCTTCCAATGTTGACGAAACTATGCATTTCCTTTTCCACTTCTCAGAAGGGGAATGCCCCAAAATACCTATTTTAGCACCCCTAAAAGAGAAAATGGTTCCTCAACAGTTGACCCCAGGTCCAACCCTGTCGACCTTAGCTCTCCCCCAATTCCGTTTTGGCTCAGAGCCCACACGGAAGCATGCCTATCATGTTTTGCGGGAGCTGCGGCACCAGAGCCGGGCAACCGAAGAGCAGACAAAGGCTAGAATTATAATAAACTAGCACTCCCCCAGATTGGGCCAGAGCCAATCCTGGCCCGAAAGGTAAACAAAGTTGGGTAACCACCGAGAGTCTACAAGGGGAAACCCAGAGGTTTAGCTCTGCTGCAGAAACACGGAGTCATCCCCGAAGGCCGGACCCGAGCCCGAGGCTCACTAACTGCTCGGGGAATCCCTAGTAGAAGCTGACCAGTGGCGACTGTCCGCAGAGAGCAGGTGACAAACTCGTAGAAGGACAGAATGATCCCAACATGAGGAACGTCTGGACCGAACGACAATCGCGTATCGAGATGCAAACAGAAGCCACGTAGCCTACTCCGGCTCGGGCATAAGGATGCCCACCAAGAGAGGCCGCGACAGCACAGCGGCTTTCGACACAATATTCTCCCGAGGAGAAGAAAGTTGAAAGGAGTCGACCGAGAGTTGCGTTCCGATCGGGCGAGATCCCGAATAAGGATCACCAACGCCTCGAAAAGTGAGTAAACCAACTCGTCACCCAAGACTCGAGACGCCAGACAAGGAAGAATGACTCACAACGGGGGGTTTACGCCCCAGATACATTCCCACCCGGGAGCGAGAAGCTCTCCAAACAACTTTAAAGATCAGGTCACAGACTCAGAGAGGGATAAAATTCCCCAGTTGGAAGTGGGTAGACCACCATGTCAAGGGCCTCCCATGTCCGTAAAGACAGTCCTGAGCCAGAGCAACCGAACGTGCCCCCGGACCCCGAGGGATACTAAGGGGAAAAAGCACAAGATCCATTCGCAAGGCACGGCGGGAAGAAAAGACCAAGCCAACTGCAAGACAACTTGAGACGCCGCCAGTGAGGCGAATTCGGAGAACCCACCAAACAAGGGAATACCCCCGTCACGGTGATCCACCCATCTCGGTAAGCACAGTTGATACAGACGCATGGCAAAGAAAAACCCGCAAGTGAAGAGAACGGGAGCCTGAAAACCTCTGGAGGGGAGGGGGGAACCCCTAAGACAGACCCCGACGAATCGGGAGCAACAAAGGGCCCGAAGCCCGGGAACCGCGCTAGGCCCGGACACGCCCCAACGCCAGGCCCGGACGAGGCCCAACTCTAAGCCCGTACGACGAGCCTCAAAGAGGGGCATCGTCGACGCTAAGCCCGTACGAAGAGCCCCAAAGAGGGGCACCGTCGAGCCGACCCAAAACCCGTGTCCTGGTCCCATGAGGGAGACAGCGTACCAGGGTAGTCAGCCGTGAGCCAAAGGAATGTTCGAGAACTGTCAAAGCCAGCCCCTAACTCCCGAACACACTGGAGAAGGTATCCACACGGGTCAAGACACCGACCCAGCAGTGGCAGTGTCCCGGCAAAAGTCGAAAGACCTCAAGGCTAGCCCCAAGGGGCGAGGAGCTAAGGCCTGGGAGCACAGGTAAGTTTAGACACCAGAGCCAACCACCAGCGCGCGGACAACATGAGCCCAGAGGGCGAGGGCATCCACCTGGGTGGGAGCCAAGGCCCAATGAGTGAGGACGGAGGCAAGGGAGAACACGCCAAGGCACGATTGATCAGGTTACCCCGTAGGGGTGTAAGGCAAGGGGAAAGGACATAAGCCCCTACCCTAGGCCTAGGCCAGCCCAGGGAAGCCCCTGGAGGGGCCAGCGCAGACCTCAATAGGCAAACAGGCCATCAACCCTGAAGGGGCCAATGTTACTACGCCAAGCAGCAGGGCATCAGCCAAAAAAACTATATCAGGCTAGGCCCGACAAGGGACAAACCAAGCTGCGTGGAAAGAACCAAGGCAGGGCAGCTAACCCCGAATGGAGATGAAGGTCTAAGTCGAGTAGCAAAGCTAGGCGATGAAAGTTCCAAGGCCTAATGCCAAGGGCGAAGTCAAAGGACCGCCCAGGCTAAAGGCCACGACCTCCCAAGGAATTCGGGGGCTAAAGACCAAAGAACCAGTATCACACCAAAGCTTGATACTGGTTCCTAGACCACCAAGGGGAACAGAGACTAACGGGGCCAGAACGCAACTGTCACTAGCCCGACTCGAAGTGGCGCTAGGCCCAGCTGGATCCCCAGGAGGGAGCAGCGAAGCTGCAATCTAGCCTGAGTCCAGGTTCCCCAAGGGAGACAGCGGACCAGCGGACCAGGCTAGGTTGCAGTAAGCCTAACAGCCACAGCCTAAGAGCCAGGAAAGCACAAGGCCTAAAGGCCCACCCTAATGGCAGAGACCAGGACTCAAGTCCCCTGATCGTGAGCCTCGGGGACAAACCGGCGAAGCGATGCGCGCCCCACGTAGCCCGTGACTAGGCGTGCTGCGGTAAGACCCGGCCCGCCAAAACGGAGACAAAGATACCGTCGCGTTAACAAAGTCACACACGGTAAGAATTTTCCAAAGTAAGTTTTACATATTTTATAAAATACAACAAGCATTAAGAATAAACTAATAGGGACACCACTCACCCAATTAGAACTGTTTTACTTGATACAAGAAACAGAAAAAGGCTCCACAAAAAGAAAGGCATCCAAAGCACCCGCAACACGGCGGCAAAAGGCTGATTTTGTTTACCTTCTTTTCCCGCTACACAGATAACATGACAGACATCTGCGGCAATAAAAAAGGATTACACAATAAAAGCTCTCCGGATGGGCGTAAAAGTCGCCGTTTATTCGTCCAAATAGAGCGTATTAAATCCAGGTCTATAAATGAAGTATATATCCAGATAGTTGGTATAGTAGTAGAGTATTCCGTATGAGACCGACAACTAGTCCAGTATCAAAAAATCTCAGTTTAATTTGGCTGTAATGACAGAGCGCCGGTAAACTCGCGTCTTGTAAGGCGGCCAAAACGGAACTGAGAAAGAGTAATGGCCGACAGGGGTTGTGACCTTGGGGTCACTGGTTTGAGGACCATTTTCTCTTAGGGGTGCTAAAATAGCGGTTAATTTTGGGGCATTCCATTCTCAGAAGGGAAATGCATAGTTTCAGTCAAACATTGGTGTAAAGGAACAACTTCAGTTCAGTGGAATGATTTTTGCTAATTTTGTCTACAACCATAAAAGAGCAAAACTGCTGTCCCAAAAATTATCCTTCAACCACATGACCACCCCCACAGCTGGTGTCATGTCTGGTAAAACACCACATTCTATGAATCAATTTATACTGCCAAGTGGTTCATAGAATCAAACACAGGCTGCAAAAAACATGTAACTGCTCCAACAAGACTCTAAGTGTAACTATTGTTTTTTTTAACAATTTTATCTCAAATTACTTCCAGGTAAATTAAACCATATATGATTTAAGAGAAAAGTGTCTAAAATACAAATTATGAATAGTTTTTTATATCAGATAACTTCCTGGTTAAAATTAAACCTTAATATGATTTAAGCGAAAGTGTCCTAAAATACAAATCTATGAATAGTTTGATTAAGATTACTTCCTGGTAAAATTAAAACCTTATATGATTAACGAGAAAAGTGTTCTAAAATACAAATCTATGAATAGTTTTATCTCAGATTACTTCCTGGTAAACATTAACCTAATCTGATTTAAGAGAAAAGTGTCTAAAATACAAATCTATGAATATTTTTTATCTCATATTACTTTCCTGGTAACATTAAACCTAAATATGATTAAAGAAAAGTGTCTAAAATACAAATCTAATTAATAGTTTTATCTCAGTAACTTCTTGTAAATTACACCTTATATGATTTAAGAGAAAAGTGGTCTAAATACACTCTATGAATAGTTTTAATCTTCAGATTCCTTCTGTTAAAATTAAACTTTAATAGATTTAAGAGAAAAGTGTCTAAAAATACAATCTTATGAATAGTTTTATCTCAGATTACTTCCTGGTAAAATTAAAAACCTTAATATGATTTAAAGAGAAACGTGTCTATAACAAATCTATGACTAGTTTTTATCTCAGATTACTTCATCTGTAAAATTAAACTAATATGTGTAAGAGAAAAGTGTCTAAAATACAAATCTATGAATAGTTTTATCTCAGATTACTTCCTGGTAAAATTAAACTTAATATGATTTAAGAGAAAAGTGTCTACAATACAACTCTATGAATAGTTTTAATCTCAGATTACCTCCTGTAAATAAACTTAATAGGATTTAAGAGAAAAGTGTCTAAAAATACAATCTTGAATACGTTTTATCTCAGATTACTTCCTACTTCCTGGTAAAATTAAACCTTAATATGATATAATAGAAAAGTGTCTACAAACATCTCTGATAGTTTTATCTCAGATTACTTCCTGGTAAAATTAAACCTTAAGAGATTTAAGAGAAAAGTGTCTAAAATACAAATCTAATGAATAGTTTTATATCTCAGCTTTACTTCTGGTAAAATTAAACCTTAATATGATTTTAAGAGAAAAGTGTCTAAAATAAATCGAAGCTATGAATCGTTTTTTATCTCAGATTACTTCCTGGTAAAATTAAACTTATAGGATTTAAGAGAAAAGGTCTAAAACAAATCTATGAATAGTGTTTAATCTCAGATTACTTTCTGGTAAAATTAAACCTTAATATGATTTAAGAGAAAAGTTCCCTAAAATACAAATCTATGAATAGTTTTATCTCAGATTATCTTCCTGGTAAAATTAACCTTAATATGAGTTAAGAGAAAAGTGTCTAAAATACAAATCTATGAATAGTTTTATCTCAGATTACTTCCTGGTAAAATTAAAACTTAATATGATTTAGAGAACAGTGTCCTAAAATACAAATCTATGAATAGTTTTATCTCAGATTACTTCCTGGTAAAATAAACCGTAAATGATTTAAGAGAAAAGTGTCTAAAATCCAAATCTATGAATAGTTTTATCTCAGATTACTTCCTGGTAAAATTAAACCTTAATATGATTTAAGAGAAAAGTGTCTAAAATACAAATCTATGAATAGTTTTATCTCAGATTACTTCCTGGTAAAATTAAACCTTAATATGATTTAAGAGAAAAGTGTCTAAAATACAAATCTATGAATAGTTTTATCTCAGATTACTTCCTGGTAAAAATTAAAGGGATAAGCAGCAATAATGCGAGAGAATAAAAAAATGTGGAAATGCTTTTTTAGCTTGTAAATCAAATATAACTATGTACAATTCCATATAACTACTTTAATGTAGAAACAAAAACACCAAATAGTGAAAAAATTAAGTATAGAGGAAATTTTGTCATACCGTCTCCCGCAAATAAACATGCAGCGATGACGACTCAAAATATACACAAACTGCTGAGTGTTGGTTTAACCATCAGTGCAGAATTAACAAATATCAATAATATTGTGTTTGAGTTCCAAACCTATACAGGTCATGGTGCATCGATATTTACGCTTAATAATCTGGGATATTCACACGGAAAGGCTTTTTTTGATCTCAAGTCGGAATTTTGATACGCACGTATAGAAATTACAGAATCAGATAAAAGGTACTGCCTTGTCTTTAATACACAGATTTCAAGCCAAACCACTTGTCATGTGCACGTTGGCACATCCACGCAGTAACAAAAATACCAAAATAGTTTCTAATTTTTGATGATTTTTTCGATGTTTCGAATCAGCAAATCGCTGCTTGTCCCTTTAAACCTTAATATGATTTAAGAGAAAAGTGTCTAAAATACAATCTATGAATATTAATGTTAGATTTGAAGGTATATTAGGGAAAATTCGCCTCTTTATGTGTATATTTTTATGTTACAGCACAATTGCTTCCCTCCAATGTATACCTTTTGTTTGAATGCTATAGATATCCTTGATTTAGGGTTAGGACCTTTGTTTAGGATATTACATTCTCCTCCATTTAATTTGTGTATACATAAACTCACAAGGTTTGTGAGAATATACTTAGAATCTTGCAATTTGTTTACGAGAATCTTTGCAAGAATCAATTCTCGGATTCTCACCGAAATTCTAACCCTGATTATACAAATTTATGCATATGTAGTCAACATTTGGGAAATTTGTACTCTTAGCTATCTCCAACCACATTTTACCAAAACAACACGTAAATTTACATTACCAGGAACTGAATACTGCATTTTCCCCTAAACATTGCTTTTAATGGGGAAATGGGAAATGTAACATTCATGGCACTAAGATTTACAGCTGCAACAAATATTATTATTATTATTTATAACAAGTTGGAAGTATTGTTACTGATGTGATTATTGGTTGCACTAGATTATACACCAACATACACACACTTAAGGATGAGCAGGGAATTCCGGATTTGTTTTATTGTTTATTATATGGGTGTAATTATTAAAGAGGCCATAAACATCATTAAAATGCACACTCCTTTCCAGTACCATTTGATAACCAGGTCATCTGTTAACTCCCACCAAAATAACTATGGATATAAAAATAGCTGTCAGATTTTAGAAGATGTTGATCAACTTGCAAGATGACCTTTTCAAGTAGGGGCACCGGTGACTAACCGTTCAGAATGATTGCACTTGTATTTCCTGTCAAGAGAATTCCATACTTTGTACAGTTCTAACAAAAAATGTTGTTAAATTTCTGTTGTTCCATGAGCAAACCACTGGATTAATTAAGCCTTCAAATGACCAGTCAGTTTCCTGAAATGCATGTAGAAGTTGCTTTAATTATAAAATCAATATACTTCCTCTACTTCCTCTATTCCTAGACGTATTAAAACCCTATTAAGACTAGGGAACTGAATGAAGAGCAATGATATAACTCCACTGCTCTCCCCATCCATTCCAAACAGGGTCAAACTGGCCATAGGCTTGTCAAAAAAAAAAAAATCCCAATGGACCACTCACTAGGCTATAGACCTATGTTAGGTGGTGGATTTTGGTAGGTTTATTCATTTGTTTTGAGGCCACTTTTTTGTAATTTTACAGTAAAATTTACAGTGCAACCAGGGTTGTAGCTAGCACATTTTAGTGGTGGGTATTATTTGATGAAAATTTGACATATTTTGTAACGTTATCCCTAAAATTGTCAATATTTGCATAAAATGATTAAATTGTGCATTTTTTGCTCTTTGAGTGGTGGGCTCTAGAGTTAAAATTGGTGTTAGTGGTGGGCTCTGAAGCTGAGTGGTGGGCTCTGCCACCCACTACTGCCCACTGCAGCTACACCCCTGAGTGCAACCCTGATTATGGGATTTATACATGGTCAAACCGGTGACATTTTACATGGGTACCTGTTCAAGACCAAGATTTATATTCATTACTTTACTTCATGCAAACACGTAGTGAGCTAAAGAAAAATTCCTCACACACAATAACCAGAATATAACATATTGAAGGGCTGACCCAATTTAAGTATATCAATTTTAAGCTTGATAGAATGGGCCTCCCCATCTCTACAGTTTTGCGCCGATAATTTCAAACCCATTTTGATGCGAGAGCCAAAAATGATTTTGGCTGTGTAAGCCCCATAGAGTAACTGTGAAATTATATTGTCGAACCAACACATGTGGGCACATTTTTTGCTCATATCATCCAAACCTAAACTATCCTTGAGCCCCTAAATTTTCACAGGGTAAATGGAGAAAATACATTTCTCAGATCCCAAACTTTCTTGACAATTAATTACATTTATAATACTATGGAGGAATGTTTTATTTTGTATTACATTTATTAGAAACAAGTGGTCAGCTTTTCAACAAAACAGTTACAACTCAGATGAAATAATGTTTACTTAATGGCCATGGTCCGGATGCTAATAGCCTCGTCCCCATAACCCAAGATTTTTACTGGAAGTGGTCAAAACTTTTTGGTATCTGAAAGAAAGCAACTATTTTCTCACTTATCCTGTGAAATCTCGGCTAAAAGGATTTTGGTTTGGAAGTTAGGCGCGAAAAGTGCCCCCGTTTTGGTGACCAATATTAATTTACCACGTCACTCTATGGCGCTTACAAAGCGCATTTTTAGCTATCCACATCAAAACAGATTCAAACTATCGCGCAAACCTTCAGATGGGTTTTGAGGGGGAAGGCCATTCTAGCAAGATGAAACTTTTATATACTTAAATCGGCCATCCTTTAATTCTCTTATCGTTACACTTTTGACCAATAATGGATATCCTTTTCATCCTCTGTAAGTAATTGGGTGTCCAAATTAACTTTGACATAACATATTAATAGCAAATTGAAATGGCAAAGTTTCCTTTGGCAACACCCTGGTATTTTACTGACTTGTTTTGGTTTTGTATGCTTAGCTGTGTATTTTTGGACATAGGGGTATTGTAGGAAGGATTCATTGGCTACCCGACCCAAGGGTGGGCAAATTTGCCTCCTCTGGCTCGAAAAAGGCAGGATGATATGGACTATAGGGGCAAAATTAAAAGTTAAATTAGGTGATTTTCACGTGCTAAACACGCACATTCGTCAGTTTTCAGACTTAATTGGAGCAAATCACGGGACGGTTTAATGAATTAAGAGCCCCCGCTGGCAGGACGACCTTTGAAATTGCCCCTCTGGGATCGACGCCACTGGTAGGGATTTGCTAAGAACAAGAAGCACGTATTTCACAGTGTATTCACTTAACATACTTACCTCCCATACTTTGATACTCTATTAGTCCAATGTTTGAATTAATACATGCAAGATAAACATATGCAGACAGATGAGAATATGCAGTGTACATGCAAATGGCATGAAATGAATGAGAGCTGAATTGGTTTGCTTTCATAACATAACTAGTCAACTCATGCTTTGATTGTTTATTTTACCTAGATGGACACCATCCACAGGTAAGAATTTAGTAGCAGCATTTTTCAAAGCATTGTAATGGATTGAAAATAGTGTATGTACAATGGATACACAGACATAATTGTGAATAAACTCACTTGTTTCACAGAGTCAGATTCTTGGATTTGGTGTATTATCAATTATCATTAAATAAGAGACTAGTATAGGGCAAGCATTTTTCATTTTTGACAACGGTCATTGGTGAATCCCCCCCCCCCGATTCCGCCCACACTCACAAGGGGACCCCCACTAACTTTGTTCATTACCTTCATAGAGGACAAATCCCGTGAGAAATTAAGCTCTGCTCTTCACAACAGTAACCGAATTGCTGTCAGCTGCCTAAATTAAGAACCATAAAGAGATTGAGTAAATATTACCGCCTTACCTCTGGGGAGGCGATCTCATCGTCAGCTCGTTCCTTGTCGCGTTGGTATTATGTCTTCTTAGCTATCATTACTTCTTCATGCCTTACCTCTGGGGAGGCGATCTCATCGTCACTCGTTCCTTGTAGCGTTGGTATTTATTCTAGCTATTCATTACTTCTACTTCTTCACAATGCCTTCCCCCCGGGAGGCGATTCATCGTCAACTCGTTCCTTGTAGCGTTGGTACTTTATTCTTAGCTATCATTACTTCTTCATGCCTTACCTCTGGGGAGGCATCCTCAATCGTCAACTCGTTCCTTGTAGGCCGTTGGGTATTTATTCTTAGCTATCATTAACTTCTTCATGCCTTACCTCTGGGGAGGCGATCTCATCGTCAGCTCGTTCCTTGTAGCGTTGGTATTTCTTTCTTACTATCATTACTTTCTTCATGCCGTAACCTCTGGGTAGGCGATCTCATCGGCACGCTCGTTCGTTGGAAGCGTTGGTATTTATTCTTAGCTATCATTAACTTTCTTCATGCCTTACCTCTGGGGAGGCGATCGCAGCGTCAACCTCTTTCCTTGTAGCGTTGGTATTTAGTCTTATCTATCATTACTTCTTCCATGCCTTACCTCTGGGGAGGCGATCTCATCGTCAGCTCGTTCCTTGTAGGCGTTGGTATTTAGTCTTAGCTATCATTACTTCTTCATGCCTTACCTCTGGGGAGGCGATCTCATCGTCAGCTCGTTCCTTGTAGCGTTGGTATTTAGTCCTAGCTATCATTACGTCTCATGCCTTACCATCTGGGAGGCGATCTCAGCGTCACTTCGTTCCTTGTAGCCGTTGGTATTATTCTTGATCTACCATTACTTCTTTCTTCATGCCTTACCTCTGGGGAGGCGATCTCATCGTCAACTCTTCCTTGTAGCGGTGGTATTTATTCTTAGCTATCATGACTCTGCAATGCCTTACCTCTGGGGAGGCGATCTCATCGTCACATCGTTCCTTGTATCGTTGGTATTTATTCTTAAGCTATCATTACTTCTTCATGCCTTACCTCTGGGGAGGCGCTCTCATCGTCAACTCGTTCCTTGTAGCGTTGGTAGTTATTCTTATCTATCATTACTTCTTCATGTCTTACCTCTGGGGAGGCGATCTCATCGTCAAACGCGTTCCTTGTATCGTTGGTATTTATTCTTATCTATCATTACTTCTTCAATGCCTTACCTACCTCTGGGGAGGCGATACTCACCTCAACTCGTTGCCTGGTAGCGTGTATTTATTCTTAGCTATCATTTACGTCTTCATGCCTACCTTACCTCTGGGGAGGCGATCTCATCGTCAACTCGTTCCTTGTAGCGTTGGTATTTATTCTTAGCTATCATGACTTCTTCACTGCCTTACCTCTGGGGAGGCGATCTCATCGTCAACTCGTTCTTGTAGGTCGTTTGTTATCATACGTTATCATACTTCTTTCTGCCTACTTGGGAGGCGATCTCATCTTAAAAAACACAACTGTTCCTTGTAGCGTTAGTATTAGTTCGGTTATGGCGGTATCAATTACTTCTCGGCTCTTTAACCTCTGGTGAGGCGATCTCATCGTCAACTCGTTCCTTGTAAGCGTTGGTATTTATTCTTAGCTATCATTACTTCTTCATGCCTACCTCTGGGGGAGGCGATCTCATCGTCAACTCGTTCCTTGTAGCGTTGGTATTTATTCTTCAGTATCATTACTTCTTATGCCTTACCTCTGGGGAGGATCTCATCGCAACTCGTTCCTTGACGTTGGTATTTATTCTTAGCTATCATGACTTCTTCATGCTGCATTTTCCGGCATTCTCTAAATGAAGACAAAAGTCAAACCATGCATCAATAATTCAATGTTAAAAACATTTTAGCCCTGGGATGTTGAGCCAGACAGATTACTGTCCTGACCATTCCATGCATTTAAAGGGTGCAACGAGAGATATTCAGGCACCCAAAATTTTATCATTTGTACTTTCATATTAGATTAGAACACTCAATAGAATTCTTACCTTGTCTTTTGCAACAGAAATGTCTTAAAAGAAATTAAAAGGTGAATTTTGTTTGCCTATATTCAATATAAAACTAGGCTGAATTTTTGTATTTGCCCTATACAAAATTATAAATTTCAAAATTTTTCTACCAAAAGAAACAGTTCTAGCTTAATCCTTTCAGATGGGAAATATTTTTGATGGAAATATTTTTTTTATTTTTTTTATTTTTTTTCATTTTTTAGGGACACCTGATATGTGTAAACTCTTGTTGCACCTTAGGCTGGTTTTTTTAGCATGACTGATGACGCAGTCTAAATGCCCCCCTTATAGGCGTCAAACATTCACTACCCGTGTCATTATTCAAAAACCATTCTGTTTTATAAAATCATTTTCTTTTTTTAAATTAATTGATAACCTTTCCAATGTTGACTGAATATATTCATTCCCGTCTGAGAAGGGAATGCCCCAAATTACCATAATAACAACCCCTAAAAGAGAAATGGGCTCGACCAGTGATCCCAGAACCACACCCCGTCGACCCAATATAACAGCCACTCTTCCTTGAATTCCGTTTTGGCTCAAGCCCACACGGACGCGCGGATCTATCATGCTGTGGGCGGCCTGGAAGTGGAAGAATCAACATTGAAAGGAATCATGTTTCAGTTAAATGATTTATAAAACATATGTTTTTTTTGAAAAATCATTACACTGAACTGATTTCCTTTCAACCATAGTTGAAACTGAAATATATGCATTAACCCCGGTTGAATGAATATTTCAATCAACCCAACTAGCACACTCAGTCGGAAGGTGAGCATGATATCTCAGAGCAGCCACCGCATGGCATCCAAGGCGAACCCACACTAAACATAAAGTAACATTCTGTTAAAGGCCTAAAGGCATTAACGTAAAAATCGGGGACATCGATGCTCACCTAACAACGGAATATCCGGGCAGCGTCACAGTCGGCACCGGATGGAGACTTTAGGTATAGTGAAGTTGAATTTAGTGTTTTTCTGCAGGAGTGCCCTCGCAACGTTCTCTTGGGAAGTTTGTACGTTTTCTGTAATACACCGACGAAAACGTTGTGGGCGCCCTCCACGACATAGCCCTGCATATTTCGGCAATTTGCTGATTCACGCGGTGATAGGCCCTGACGAAGTGGATATTACGAACGGAATGGGCTCGAGCCTGAGAAGCTCCTATCACCGCGTTGGAATCATTAATTACAGCGCTAATTTCATCTAGCAATTGTCGCTTTTGAAGCGGACCCGTTGGGGAAGCGTGGTGTAAGAAACAACGAGTCGTTCGAGCCCCTGAGCGGACTAGTTTTACGTTTGTAGTCCTCAAGGGCCCGGAACAGGACACCACAGGCTATCTCCCGCACCGAAGAGTGACATGCAATTCGGGCTAAGATAATTGTTGAGTGTCGAATGAGGATTACTCGTTCTTCCCAGAAAATCCGCTAAGAACATTGACCTGTCCCGAGATAATTCTGACCCTGACATAGAGATATTCTTGATCTCCGCGCATCCTCCCAGAGGCCAGAGCGACCAGGAAGACTGTCCTAATGGTGACATTTTTAGTGATGCCTGCGGCCATTGGTTCAAACGGGGCTTCACTAAATAGTCTAAGACAGTATTAATGTCAGGGTGGACGTCTTCCTGTTCGGAGGTCGTGTATTAACATCCCCTCTAGAAGGGGACGGATCGAGCCATCGTCATTGATAGTTCGAAACCTCTATGGATCGCTACAGATAGCTGACTTGTAGTTTCTAACAGTCGAGGGGGGGGGGGGGGGGGGTTTCAAGTCCGCTATCAAAGCGTTCGGTGAGAAATTCAGCGATCTCGGCTACATACTCCCGAGTCGGAGACACCTCTCGTCGCTCACACCAGCGGAAGTCGGGTCCAAGACGCTTAGAGTAAGCGTCCGTGGTGGACTTCCTTCTTCCCGCGATATGAGGTGGAGGCAGCGCTCTGCGAAAAGCCAGAATCTCGGCATCGCTGCCCGATAATGGCCACGCAGTCAATCTAGGTGGCTCCAGCGACAGACTGGCTCTCCCTCCGTCCGGAAGGGATACTAGGTCCGGACTGATCGGTAGACGCAGCGCGGGAGCCGCCAAGCGATCCACCATTGGACGAACCAAAGGTGTTTCGGCCAGAAGGGAGCGATTAGGATGACACGCATTCCTCCCGCCCAATTTTCGCCACCACGTGGTGCAGCATTGGAATTGGTGAATGCATAGGCCGTGATCCCCGACCGTCCATCGCCAAGCGTTGACTGCGTACCGCACTCCGCCCACCCCCCGGGGCGAACCACGAGCCCCCACTTTTCGTGAGTCCGGGTGCAGTACAGAGTGAGCTGGTGACTCAGGTTTGAGGCGAACAGGTCGATTTGAGGAACATATAACCTCTCGAGGATCTCCCGTACGACATCTCGGTTCAGGATCCATTCCGATGCCGTCGTCCTGCCGCGTGACGTCTTCGGCAAGAAAGTTGACGGCCCCCGGAATGTGTACTGCGGACATCTTGATGGCCCGCTCTCGACACCACGCTATGATGCGCAAGGCGTCGAAACACAGGGGCCGGGACCGAGTCCCCCCCTGCTTTTTGATTAGGCCACCACGGGGAGTTTTTCCCGACTACTAGGACACTGGAGTTTGGTCACCATTGCCTCGAAGTGAGCAAGAGTTCGCTCTACTCCCCCTTCGAGGCGATTGACATGGGGCCTGAGCCTCAGTCCGGGACCACGTCCCCGAGGCCTGAGGTCAGGGTGAAACCCCCCCAACCTGACTTCGACGCGTCCGTCGTGATTACAACATCGACGGGAGGCTCAGGGAAAGAGAGCCCCTGAGTCAGGTTTGGCGGTGAGACCACCATGCCATGTGTTCCCGGACCCCTGTACTGATAGGGATCAGACGGGAGTCTTGGTGCTTGATCGGCCTGTAAAGTCGTCCGAGGTGCATTTGAAGCAGCCTCAGTGGAAGCGACAATACGGGACCAGGTCGACTAGACTTGCCATCAAGCCTAGAAGCGAGCCAGTCCTCGAGCGGGGCCCTGCGTAAGCAGCGCCATGGGACTCGTCAGCCCCCCCTGAACCACGACATCCCCCCGCTCGGCCGTCGGCTCTGCAATGCCGGAAGCAGTTGCAGCCGAGACCCAATACCTCAGGATCCTGGAGAGGGGGTAAGGCTTTGAAATTTTGGTCGAATTGACAATTAAGCCCAACCTCTGCACGACCTGACGGTAACGGCTGACCGTCGGGGGGGCCGCGCCTGGGGCGACGGCCGAGATCACCCAGTCGTCCAGATACAGGCAGAGGTTTGACCCCTACGCCTGAGGAAAGGCGCCCAGCCTCCCGGTCACCATCGTGAAGACCCTGGGAGAGGTTGAAATTCCGAAGGGGAGGCACTTCCACTCGTACGACTGGCCCTGATTTGAAATCTGCGGTCAGCGACGGTCGGAGGGGCGACTGGAACGTTAAGGTAGGCTTCTTGCAGATCCAAAGAAGACTCCCAGCCCCCTTCAAAGGACAGCGCAGAATTGACACGAGAGTCCATCCTGAATAACTTCGGCTTGATGTACTGATTCAGAAGCTTCAAGTTCAGGATGGGATGGGACGCCAATCCCCGGTCTTCTGTGGGGGCCAAGAAGAACTTCGACCAACAACCCCTCGGTGAAGGGAGGGGCGACTGGGGAGATGTCACCCTTCGCCAAGAGCGCCAACCTCTTCCAGAAGAAGGTGATTCTTCGGTTCCCCGGAAGGGGGGTAGGTCTCGTGTGGGAAGTCGCCGGGGGATTCGCGGTGAACTCTAATCGATACCCCCGCTCCACCAAACTCAGCACCCAAGGCGCGGGGGAAAATGGCTGGCCATTCCCGCGCGGAAGAACTCAAGCGGCCGCCCACCGGAGTGTAAGGTCCTCTCCGAGGATAGTCCCGCGGCCGCCGTGCCCTCATGACGAAGACTTCTTCCCCTTCCCAGGCGCCTTGCGTTTGGTAGGGGGGTGAGTCTTCGGCCTGGCCCCGACTTCTGGGTAGAAGTGGCCGAAGCTGCAGGCTTCTTGGGTTGCTGAGGCAGTGCCGGCTTCGCCTGCCTTGGCGGAACGTCTGGAAGAAGAAGAGCGGACGCTTCTTCTTCGTCATTGCCGCAGTATCCCCGCGAGGAGAAGCTTCGCCTGAGCATCCTTGGGCGCCTGCTCCGATTCCACGCGTTCCGTTGAGGCAAGCAGTGAGTCGCCGAACGAGCCTCCGAAGAGGACGTTCCCGCGCTCGGGCTTGGTCTTGGAGAGTTCCGATGCGAGATCGGAACTCAAGGTGCGAAGTGTGAAGCAGGCTTTCTCGCGTCGCAAGACGCTCAGGCGACGCGCCAACGCCATTGAAGGTCCTCTGTCTGCCGAGTCACTGGCGAGGCTAGGACAGTCAAAGCATCAATGGCTTCCGGGGCAAACTCCACCCTCGCCCATTGAGGATCTGAGATCGTGGGCGAGGACCATCGGAAGCGCCCAGTCTATGCCAGAGGTCACCGCAGTCTCGGTGCCTCAGCTGGGTCCTCCCAGAAGGGGGAGAAGCCAGACGGAGCACCCTTGCCTGTTGGCACTTGGCTGCTATGTCAAGATCGATGTCCGGATTCTCATGAAGGATTCAGAGTCCTCCCAGCATCTTCATAGACCTGTCGAAAGTTTTTTCACCGGGTTACATGAGAGCTTCTGATTAACACAAAAAAATGCCCCGTAGCGCTTCCACAGTTAGACCTACGCTGTGGAAGCTACAATGCCTGGACCGCGTTCGGAGGGAGGATATGGAAAGCCCAGATTGAGCGGTCCCCTCCTCACACGCCCTCGGGCGCGCAAGACAGGCCAAGCGATTGGCCGCCCTGCGCAGCCCTGAGGGGTCACGCGGGGAAGAAGTCCACCTCCTCCTGCTCCGAAGCTGCCGCGGACGTCGAAGGCTGCGAAGGAGTGGCACCAAGGTGACCTACCTCCGAGGCTGAGTCCACCCCGCCGGCGCTGTCTTCCGAAACGTTGGAAGTCTGCGGCTGGTAGGAGTACCTGAGAGGACGGAGCAGCGGAAGAAGGCGGAGGGCCAGCGTCGCCACCTGGCGGCGACACCAGGCTTCCGCAGGGACCAAAACCAACGGCGTCAGGCTGAGGTGCAGGAGGCCAGAGGCTCGGACTGCACCCAGCCCCCCTCCCACCCCACACCCCCGACCCTGCGAGGGTACAGGACGAGCAAGGGTGGGGACGCACCCAAGTCCAGGCAAGTAAGCGAAGGGTGGGAGAGGGTAGACCGCCCTGACTGGCCCGGACCAGGCGTAACAGCCGCAGCCTTGATGGCTCAAGAAAGGAGACAAACTGCTGGAGCAGTGGCGCAAATGGCACGCTCGAAAGGGTCAGATGCGGCCCCGAAAGCACCTGGTGCTGCGGCTGGGCAGACCGACGGCGGAGGCGCGGAGTGGCTATAGCCTGGAGGTGCTCCCGCAAGCGGGAGCCCGGTCGAAAGACCAAAACCAGAAGACCCGCCCAAGCAGTCCAGCTCGAATGGGGTGGGTAGGCCACGACGGGGAAGCAGCGTTAACCTGAGAAGGTAGGCTGCAGCGGGTAATGTGTCCCCGCAGGGTAGGCCACGAAGGCTGCCCCGCAGGACGCCAGTGGCAGGGCACCCCAACAGGGTCCCCACCATAGGCGGACCCGCCGCGGAAGAAGATGCGGCGGACCAGCCCTAGCAACCCAGCAGGAGTACCCGCAAGAGAGGCCTGAGCCGACCTAGTCAGCGGGGGCGTCTGCGGAGGCCAAGCCAGGAGCGCCACGCGCTACCCACAAGCCCCGAAGGGCACGGAACAGCATGCGGCGTTAACTGAGAAGGCACTGCATGACTAGCAGGGCTAGACATGCGGGGTGTAGCAAGAGAAGCCAGCACCGCGGCGTCCCGCCAAGGGATTACCGAAGCCAACGCCCAGGGTTGCAGGGAAATACCCCGAAGTGATGGCTGCCGTGGTCGCGGTCGAAGGGCCGAGGACACCGGGCCGCAACCACGTTAGGTGTGGACATCAACGGAGATGGATCAGCCCCGGCGACCTGGGCACCACCATCACCACTCACCACCACCGGATTTGCCCGCAGACGCCAACCCCCCTGGGGGGTTGGAAGCGCAGACCGCGCCTGCAACGTTTGCTGGATTTTTTTTTTTAGCATAATTTGTTTGGGATTTTTGAACCAGGCGAGCCAGAGGCGATGATACGCCAAGGAGATGGCCCGAAGCCATCCCCTCAACACTTCGCGAAGCAGCCGAAGCCACCTCACCTTTCGGGAGCACACAGAGCAGCAGCGGTGCCTTGGACGACCCGGGCCGGAGCCCGTCACCACCCCCCCCTTCCCGTTTACGCAGCACGAGCGGCGAACCCATGCTCAATGATTGCCCACGACCGCATCCGTAAGTCAGAGACAGAAAGAGGAGCACATGTCGGTGCGGGAACATTGCCTGTGGCACGATTCCAGAAGGGCTGGGGGCAACTCATGAATGGAGGCAGGGCAGCGAAAAACGCAATGTGACGCCATAAGTAGGGTGGCGTGCGTTTGCTAGAGGGATAGCGTGCGCAAAATAAAACGCTAAAGCAAAATAAACCAGCGTGCGTGGAGGTGATCCCGGTTCGCAAAACGTCAAACACAAAAAAACCAACTCGGTACCTGAGTCACGAACGGTTAAAGAAATTTTTCAAACAAAGTTTTCACATGTTTATTTTTTTTATTGGTTTTTCATTTAATAAAATAATACGCACACCGGACCACATAAATTGTTATCGAGCCAGGCCCGACAACAAGATAACATAACAAACTCCCCACTATTAATATGGGACAGTGTGTCATTGTTGCTTTTTGTGCTTACAATTGGATTTTGGTCTTAAAATGTAGAAATGACCAGGATCCAAATCAATTGTTACCAATTTTGTATCCCTTCCGGTTTGGCGGCCATCTTGGATTTCAAAAATGGCTGCCATTTTCCGCATATTTTGCCCCATATAGGAACTTCTGAAACATAAGGTTGTCAAATTGGTGGCATAACCCATGTTGTTGATGTCAAGGAACCCAAATACACCATTCAAGAAAAGGCACAGATTGTTTCCTTTCGCAGACATCTTGGAATTTAAAAAATGGGCCGCCTTTTCAACATATTACTCTATCGGGACTTCTGAGCAATATAGAAGGCTAAGTTTGCGCCAATACCCATGTTTGTGGATGTCAAAGAAGAACAACAAATATTACATCCGAAAAGGCACAGACTGTTTCCTTCCGGTGGCCATCTTGGAATTCAAAAATGGCCGCCATTTTTAATATAGACTCGCCCAGATCGGATTGTTTGAGCAACATAAAAGGCCTCATTTGGTGGCAATACCCATGTTTGTAATGCCAAAGAACACAAATTCACATTCAGAAAGTCACAGATGTTTCCTTCAGAGACATCTTGAATTTCAAAATGGGCCCCTTTTCAAACATATTGTGCGCGATATTGACTTCTGAGCAATATAGAAGGCTCAAGTTGGCGTCAATACCCATGTTTGTGAAGTTGTCCAAGAACACAAATATTACATTCCGAAAAGGCACAGACTGTTTCCTTCCGTGGCCATCTTGAATTTCAAAATGGCCGCCATTTTTAATATTTTTATTTTTTTCAGTTTTTTAATTTTTTGATATAGAATGCTCAATTTGGTGGCAATAACCCATGCTTTGTAATTGCCAAGGAAAACAACTCTATTACTTCAGAAAGTCGTAGTAGGATTGGTTCGTCGGGTGGCCATCTTGAAATTTTCAAAGTTATGGTCGTTCTTTTTAATATATACTCCACCCCATATCTGGGACTCTGAGGCAAAATAAAGACTCCAGTGGTGGCAGATGGCCACAGCCTGTGATGTTATTGATATGATGTTGTGGCAGAGTGTCACCGTGATAGTAAAAGGCAAGTGACCATCCCCAACAGAAAAGGGTGCTGGATACCTGGCGAACCCCAGCTACTATTTGGCTAATTGACAAGCTGAATTGTTTACATGTAGCACCAGGGTAAAGCCCCGGATTTGAAGTTGTGCTTTCAATAGTCAACATTGGTCTCTAACAATTCGGATGATGGTTTGGTCCTAAAGGCCTACTGGAAGGTCCACCCTGATATTTACCAAAAGACGCACCGAACAACTTTGTTAAACGGAATCTGCGTTCATCATCAGCACATACAACGGCCATACACTATCAACAACAGTCAAGAAAGAAGAACTTGTCGATGAAGCAAAACTGTATGATATTGATGTCATCTGAATGCAAGGAAGAAAACCCACATTGTGAACAGCGAGCCGCTACTACAGGAGAATACCCATGGCTATGCACTTATGACAGCCTCCGCCTGGAAGAATAAGAAAAATCCAGCTACAGGAGGTGTGGGGTTTCTTTTATCACCAAAGGCTCTCAAGTCACGTGCCAGCCTTGTCAACTGTAATGAGCGCATCCTGGAGCTTACACTGATGGGTAATCCTGAAACAACAGTCATTTGCTGCTATCATCCAGATGAAACTGTCTCTCGCTTTTACCATGGACTGTCCGCTGCCACCGGTGCAGTTCCAGCCCATAATCTTCTGTGCATCCCTGGAGATTGCGGTGCTAGACTTGGGCATGGGGACACGATGTTCGCGTGCAGAGGCGGGTCCAGCAGAAGTGCGGTGTGCGTGAGGGAATTCGAGAAACGGTTTAGGCTTGTTGCCACTGGCAACAAAATCCAAATCAAGCAAGTAGACTGTGGACACAGGCCTACCGTCGCCCAAATGGAGAACGGGAGATTTTATTCTAGTTTTTTTTTGGCAAGTGGCAGTTTCGACCGTACCACCAATGCCTTTAAGTTTCTAACAGTACGCACTCTAGATAACACGCAGCATGGCTAAATTTGCACGCACCACAGAATGCTCGCATGCAAATCGCGCAATTATTTTTTATACATTTTTGCCTTCAATGTTTCCGTCTACGAGACATTTTGACGGAAGGGACACAAAAGTCTGGTTCATGGATTAATAGCATTAATAACTCAAGAGCCTACAACACTTTGAAGCTGTTAAGTCTAATCATAGAATTGTCTCTTGCAGGAGCAGGATAAGTTGCCGTCAGAGTAAAACCCCTCCCAGAGATCCCATGAAAACAATTGACTGGAGAAAGGTAGTGGGAATTACAAAGCTCTGCGAGCAGTATACTGCAGCAGTACATGTTCAACACTCTTGTTGATGAGCTTGAAGATTAGAACCCCAGCACAGTATATGAAGCCGTCACTTCAGCCAACAAAGATATTGCACTGGAGATGCTACCTAGAAGAAAGAAGAAGACTACTGAAGTCTGCAGCCAAGAAGCACCGTACTTAATCCACCAGAAGCTCCAAGCAGAACCTTGACGAACCATGATGCTTACACCGTGGTGCTTGAGGAGCATGTTAAGTCAAAGACTGAAGCACTTGACACCCTACATCTCAAATACAAGCATGCTGGTGCCTGGGAGGCATGATCGAGGGAGCTGACTGATAAGAAAGCTACCCCACCTATAAAAATGTGAAAATGTGAAACAACTGAAGAGTGTCTCGACACATGGTTTCAGCACTTTAGTTCTCTACTTGGCAAAGCAGTTCAGAATAACACCTTGATGAACCTTTCTTCAATCACAAGATAGCAGACGCATTTCCTCTCAAGAATGGACCTTTCACTATATAGGAGCTTCTGATCTGCCTGAAGAAACTGAACAACACCAAGACGCCTGGTCCCGACAACATTCCTGCAGTAATCTGGAAGAATCCGCTTTTTCATGATCAACTGTTGGAATTTTTTAACGACATCTACATGGGAAACAAACCAGCTGCTTTATTATATTAACATCGTTCATCGCTCCTCTACCAAAGAAAGGTGACCTCCAACAACTCCAAAACTACAGAGGAATCACACTGTCACCACTGGCCTCTAAGATCTACAATTCAATGCTGCTCAACAGAAACGTTTCTCGCATAGATCCCATTCTCAGACGAAACCAGAATGGTTTTCGTAAAGGCAGATCAACATTACCTCAGAAGAATCATAGAAGAGTTGAGAATTTCCAAGAGAAAAGGTTCAATTGTGTTTGTAGACTTTTCCAAGGCTTTGACAGTGTTAACAGAGATGTAATGCTGCATATGTTATGTTTTATACCCTGATATTATACACATTATTGACAATCACTTCCTGTAACCCCCGGTCCTGTCCTGTTTTGTTTTGTCCTGTCTTGTTTTGTTTTTTGTCCCGCCTTTGATGGCCCACAATAAGTCCCACTTTCTACTGGGTGGGGTCAATCTTAAAGTTCATTTGATCTTAATGGCCTCCCCCACACACATCTTCCCCATACTCATTATTATTATTTCAACATGTTATTATATCTTTCTATAATCGTTTGTGTTTAAATGATCAAATCTTAACTGTATTACAACTCACGTAATAATGATATATAATTATTATAGATTTAAATTTGGATGCTTATTGTATTCATTATAGTATACTGCACATACACTGTATAATTCTCCCATTGTTTAAACACTATAATTCGATAACGTAATTGTATTGTCATTAATGTATAATTATGGAAGATGAGGTGTGAATAAAATAATGTCTAACTGTCATATTCTTACCAACTATGGTGTCCCAGACGAGACTGTCAAAGCAATTGCCATCATGTATGATAACCCATCTAGCTTTGTGCAGACCATGGATAGGCCCACAAAGGAGTTCCTAACAACTACTGGAATTATCCAAGGAGATGCCCCCTATGTCTTTGTAATCGTGGTTGATTACATCCTCAGACAGTCTCGCCATCATGAACGACAAGGGACTCACCATCAAACCCAAGCGTTCTAGACGTCACCAAAGGCAGCATCTCACAGACCTTGACTATGCAGGTGATCTAGCTCTAACAGCCGATCTGATATGTGGTGCACAAGATCTACTAACATTACTTGTGAATGCTGCAGACAAAGTCGCCCTACATCTAAATGCCAAGAAGATGGAATATATGACAATCAATGAGGAAGATAATCAATCTATCTGCACTACAGACAGTACCCAAATCAAAGAGGTCAGGGACTTCAAGTACCCGGGGTCCTATGTTGCCGACAGCAAGAAGACTTCGTGTCACGCAAAGGACAAGCTTGGAATGCCTGCAATAAACTACACCACCTATGGCAATC
>JAMKCH010036364.1:0-24921 GCA_023653785.1 Ophioderma brevispina
TAGTCCTTGTGATTCGATGTAATCGACATGTCATGAGCAGACCTTTTTGATCAGCAATTAAAAAAAAAAAAAAAATAGGCCATAAACCTGGCGGCGGCACAGGTTAACATGAGAATGGATTCGGGTGGTATCCATAAGGGCAAAAGGCCACAAATGACACCTTGTCGCAAACGTGCTAAGCTATAACTTAGTGAAGTCACACATTAGGAATTGATGAATCAAGAACAAAGTATTATGATGTACATGTAAAAATTTTATTTGTATTGGCCACATGCCAAGGACCCAATATGAAACTTATAATGCGATTCCAAAATTTCAAAAGACAAATGCTAACATTCAAGATTAACTTTTAGAAGTTGCAACAGTTTCCTTAGTTTACCTTAACCAGATCGACAAGGATGATTTGAGTTCAGATTGAGTATGTACATGAACTTGTAAAAGAAAAAAAAGTGTTAGATATATACAATTACACTAATTCATGAATGCTTTAATACATGTATGTTTAAGTTTTGCTACAGAGTTTTAAAGAAAACAAGTGCTGCTTAGGAAAAAGACTTCAAATTATGCTATCAACAATTGTATCAGGTACTCTGCTTTGCACATGTTTTTAGGACTATACTTTACGTACTGACTGTTGAATGTAAAGTTGCACATTAACATTTGGGTGTAAATATAATAATCAAAACCGAGGTTTTTGTTTTGCAAGGAAGGGGTAATGTCACAGGCTAAAGACTATATTGTGTAAAGGATGAGACAGGGAAACTGGAATACAAAGATGTTAATATAGATATTTTTATTTAGTTTTGTCTTCATTGTAAAAGGATTAGGCCCATAATAATCAATTCAATGCCATCAAACCAAACAGCTACTGATTATTTATCAAATGCTTCCATGTACTCCCCTTACTCCATGATGGACAAATTCTATTGTAGTTGTTAATTCAGTTCTTGTATTGTATTATTTATGTTTATTCCCATTAACAACCAGTCTGTGAATTATGCTAATGTAGAGAACAGCTATTGGTTAAAACTTGTGGAACCTACCATAGTCATTCCATCATCCTCAAGATTAGGGTTTGTATAATATTTGGGAAGTATAAAGATAGTTGTTCACATATTGTGATCATTAGTAAAAGTAAGATGTATAGTGTGACAGCGATGTTGGTGTCAGATAGAGCTACTATGAACATGTAAATAAAACGTAAGGGTCGGTACCGGGCCATCTCAGCTTGTGTCCTCTCTCATCATTTGAGCTAATATCCCCTGTACATAACCTCTGACGGTGTATATTCTATTACAAAGGGTGTTCACATAAGATGAAACATGAACTTTTGATAAGTACCATTGAGATAACACTAGGTAAGTCAATTCAAAGGCATCCTAGAGTTAATATACGATAGTAGACTGTGGTGTCTTTCGGGACAACTTGGAAACTCATCTGACAAACTGTGTGGAAATTATAAGTGGCAATTAATGGGGTCATGTTCCACTTTACACGAACAGGGCATAGAGGCATTAGTCAGGCATCAGTTTACACAGGTGTTGTTGCTTGGACTATGTTGTCTGTTCATTTCCTTTGTTTTTTCTTGTTAATTTTGATATGAAAACAAAAAATTTGGTACATGCAATTAGCATACAGTTATATATTTCTTGTGTGTGAAAGCTTGTACTGTATATTCTCAAAGATACAAGGATTCAAGATATTTTGTCTTACTCCCTATCCTATTCTGAAAGACAGATATTCTTAGAAAATGTGGTTAAAACAGTAAAATTGGAGATCTATTTTACTACACAAATTATCTGCTATGATATGGTTTCACAGGCACCCCCAGTTTCAGCATTCACTGACTGTATGAACATAGTTGCCTGGGTGAGCATATTTCAACATGTCTCGTTTGAGAAGAATTGAGGGCGCTTGTCTGGCAGAGTCAGAAGGTTGTAGCATGAAGATGTTTCACTTTCTTTTATGGATTAATTTACAAATGTCTGTGTTCCTGGGGTAATATTGGTGGATCAAAATAATTTCTTGGCATTATAATTCGATTGATCAGAATAACTTGATCATTGACTTCTGTTTTAATCTTGTCTGATTAATGTAAATTGGTAGATAAAAATCACTTTGGAAGACAGGTCAAATAAAATTAAAAACTTACAGGTGATAATCATTATCTTAAGCCTCAACACATGAATTAGGTTGGCTAGCATAATTACTCCCACTTCACTTAATCTTGGTGATTAATTTGTAATTTTGATTGCACAGTTCTGAGGGGTGAAAATAGTGGAATCTAAAAGCTTGTTTCTATTGAATATCCGGCATTTTACCGGTAAATCTCTTCCGGGAAGAGCAAGGAAAAGTGGATAACGGTCAGTTCTATTGAGCGCTGTTTACCGGTAAATACCCTGGCTGCTGTCGATCAACTCCACACTTTAACTTGCCGGCAAAAGGTCGTCCACCGAGGTCCAATGCAAGCATTGTTGTTTGGATTTTGCACCAAAAATATGGCGGTACTGTGATAGTAGGAATGATGTCGATTTTGCATTTTAGCAGTCAAAATTCAGAGGCAAATGATGGTTAGATGGGTTAAAATGGTTCGTGAACGTCAGAGAAGGGGATTCGCAGTTACATGGAATTGTACACTCCGGCGAGAGGCGATGTACTTAAGATATCGAGGAGGCACCGCCGCATCCTGGCCATAAATCTCCTCTCTTTAGTCTACGCGTCCACACGTAGTGGCCTATCGTCGATGTAATAGCTGGCATTATCAATTCCGTTTCTTGCCTGTATGCGCACTGTCGCGAAGGAGTGTGTTTTCTATTGGCGTTTACCGGTAAGCGACGAGCTATTTTCTTCATAGAGAAGGAAAAATTGCGGTGGATTTACCGGTAAAATGTGAGGGAGTCAGTTGCTATAAGCATCTTAATCCCTTATCCGTCTCTTTTCCGGTAAATGGTCCCAATAGAAACACCACCTAAGGTGTTATTATTTGTAGGCCATGTGGCCATGCCATGTGGTGAATATGCATAATGTTTGTCAAATGTATGGCGTACTTGGCCCTAGATGGCATTAGCTTCCCGTAGCTCAGAGGGATAGTTAAGACTTCCAGGAGTTTTCAGCAGGTTATACTGGTTGGTGGTCAGGAGACATGAAAGGGGGTAGCATGCACCCCTTCATGATAGAAAAATAACATAGGCTGGTTGGTGGCCAGGGGACATGAATGGGTTATGTTAGAAATGCAAACATGATTCAGTCCAAATCCTTCATTTATGAGATGTAGTACACACCCACAGTATCCAACAAGAATGGTCAGATTAAAAATCGTAGCTCATGCAAAAACAGCCTCAGTTGTGAGCAGGATCAGACTAATGAAGCAGGAATATTATTTTCAGGATTAGTGTAGTGTCATCAAAGATGAAAGAAGTTAGGGTCAAGTTAATTAAGAGCACCAATACAAAAATTATTAATGCTCGGCAAGAGAAGTCCATACAAACTATTCACATTATGTAATCACTGCAGTTCGGGAAATGCCAGATAAAGTTCCTCTTAAAAAATCTTGCTCAAATATTGACAATCGATTATGTAGATACAAAAAAAGTTCAAGGCAGGTGTACCTCTAATGTACAAGTTCACAGGATATAAGATTTTCTTGATTACAAAGTGCCACATGTATTGAGGATGAATGAGATTTGTCTCAGTGTAAGCTATGTTTCCAAAATTTCAGTTTGTTCAACAAAAATATTGATTTCAGCTTGGAGGTAGCAACTTTCACAATTCGAAAAATAATTGGTCTTTACGAGGAGTATGTCAATATATAATATCTCAATTGCAAACTAGGGTTTACAGTGGTACCACGGTTACATACCTACCTAAACAGGCTACTCGTTTGTGAGTTTCTCTTATAAATGTATGTTCACTCAAGACAAAGACTGTTATGTTCAAGACAAAGGCTATTATTTTCAAAGAAGACCTATTTACTCGTTAACCATATATCATCCAGTCAAATGATTGAGATGCACTCCCCCAACCCAGTTATTTGCAGGGAAAGAGAGGGCGGGGCAATTATGATGTGTGAGGGGTAACTATTTGAGTAGGTGGTTTAAGCAGGAAGTACCTCAAGCCCCTGATGAGGAATGAGCAACTTAATTGACATTGTTCGAACCCAGGCAAAGAAAGGTCAAGTGCTAGTCACAAGAGGCTCTCAGCTCTCTTTAATTATTAAATATTGGTTATTGAGGTAAGTGGTTAGAGCAGTCTCTACAAGGATTTGGTGAGGTTGAATACCACGGACTTTGAAATAAATACTTGATTTTGTCCTTAAAAATAGTCATAATGCTAAAAGTTACAATGTACTTGAAATTCTGATGCAGTCTTGATATGTGATATCACTAAATAAGAAATGCCATAAACTCTCTCAATTTAATCAAAAGCATATTGAAACACCAGCTTAATGCCCGCAATTGTGCTTGAGGGACTGAAAGGTTAAACACAAGAGCCAAAGGCAATTGGTACTTGATTGGTACTTGGTGGACCTGGTTGAGGAGTGCATGGAAGGCTGTAGGCTATTAGCCCAATTGTAATCATTTGGAATATGTTATACTAAGCTTACATTTTGCATTTCTTTTGTAGTATACCGCCAGAGATTTAAAATGGCTTTATTAAAGGCGACTCAGAGATTTCATGATGATAGCGCCCTAAGATTTCAAAAAGGTTGTTTTTGCTGTACATAATGCTTGTCAATATATAATCCTTGTGAATGGCGAAGCTTCAAATCGAAGTCCTTCATCTAGAAAAATCAATCTTTGTTTAAATTTCCGGGATCCGGAAATTTGTTTAGACACAGTATCTCATGCACTGTTATGTAACATAAAGGTACCGCATCAAACAAAAACCTACGATTCATCTCAAACTTTTGGAATTGAGAATTCTAGGTGACTATCTTAGTTCTAGTTGATCATTTTTAATTAATATATAAAAAAAAATATATTCAGAAATCTATGAGGTCAGACTTTAAGGTCAGTGTAAATATCGCCTTTTAAGGTTGTACACTATCTTGTGTTGGTATAAAATAAAAATAATAATAGTAAAATTTTTTTTTTTTTTAATTTATAATTGATAATATATTGCCGTCATTATACATCATAATACTACAATGCCTCTGGTATGTCAATGTAGGCCTTTTCTATGTGGAGCGAAATTGGTAGTTTGAATTCAATTTTAGACAAATTTGCCAGCTCAAGAGTTTTCTGAAAAAAATTGATAATTTGGTAGAAAAAGGTATCTTTTGATACTGATATGTAAATGAATTTCATCGATGGTTTGCACAATATGCATCAATCATGGTCTTTGAAAAAGAACAAAACTTGGAAACGCTCATATGTAAGTATGTGAATGCAGTTGAGCACACTGGCATGTTCTGATTTTTGAAAGGGGATTATTTCGTAAGGTGAAGCCCTTACTTGTGATATAGATAGTGAATTTTATTATTGATTCGTCATTTGAATTAGGTCTGAATTCACATTCACCTTGTGTGACCAAGGACCTTAAAGCTTAAGCCATATCCCATTTTCGCCCAGTGATGGTTTTATACTAATCAGTTCATGGTGTCCTCAAAACCCAATCATATGAATGGCATTATTAAGGTGTAAAATCCATATTTATTCTACTGACAATCATTCTTTCTGCTAGCCATGCTAATGTGAGTGTCATTCCCTGTGTGTGCTTTGTGGGGTAAGGTAAATTAAAGTGCTACTTAGTTTAAGTAATTTGCAGGTGAGATTTTCCACCAGAGTAAGCATTAACTGTCGTGGTAGAGCTGTGTCTATATCTTATGAAGGTAGTGATGGAATGCTTGCAAAGACAGATATTTGCAAACATTCGGGACTCAAGATGAAGGTAGTATTAATTTTCTGTTGTTTTGTCTCTCTTTGCAACACCAGTTCATCGAGGGTTGGTATAACTTCTGTAAATCATGTGTCAAGGGATATAGCCCACCCCCGAGAGACCCAATTGTCCAAATTATCTAAAACGATCAACTTTGATGTCTTTTTTGGGGGACAAAATATGGTTGATTTGCGTCAAAATCTGCATCTCCAGAAGATATGTGTGCTAGTAATAATTATAAATTGGATAATACTCTATAGGGAAAAACGGACGTAATGCATTAGAAATTAATAAAATGTGATGGCAAATAGTACATCAAAATGAAGAACTGTTATTCATGATATGTACTGTGGTTGGTAAATGTAAACCCTATTAATAGAATGCATACAAATAAGTGACAAAAACAATCACACACACAGAATAATGATGGGAATATTATGCAGCTGCACAATTGAGGCAATATCTTGCCATAGGTGTACAATATGTCTTAGGTGTCCTGATAGTTATTGACTTAAATCAATAAATCTAGTGATCTAATTACTTTTGAAAGAGGGCAGGTGACCTGTACCTCGCATTCCAATCAATTCTAATTGAGGGTAGATGGAGACAAAGAAACTGTAATTTTAATTACGTGATCTATTTGAGGTAGGTAATTTAGAGCAAATTTGCTATGGGGAAGGTAATATAGTAAGGACTTGTACATACTTTGAGCTTGGTTCAATTCAGTTGTTTAAATTCAGTAATTAAAAGGATTGAACCTGGGGTAAACAGGGGTTGGTTGGAATCATAACTGTTATTTTGTGAAATTGGGTTATGGGCCTGATTTCATTTATCATGGTGAATTCAGGATTTCTTGGGTTGAATGACAAGTTGAGGTGAGTTTTAATTGCGAATGTATTGAACGAAGGTGAACTGGTTGTGAAAACATTTTCAACGTAGTTCAATCACTCCCTTACCGGGTTTAATGGTACAGGTAAGTCGAGCCTAACGGGTTACAGTATGTGCTAAACTATCCCTAACACCCATCCTTAAAGAAACTAGCCCAAAAATACTACATTCTTAAAGATTATAAATTACACTCAACATTGCAGTGGGAAGAGCGTGGGCCTAGCAGTAGGGTCTTGGCCTCTGGTGCAAATTTACCATGCAAAAATTCCCAGCTTCGAATCCCGGGTGGGGTCGTGGCACTTGCTGGGATGTTATTGGGACTATCACTGATCTTGGATTTGATCTGATATACAGTATTGATTAAATAGAATACCGCTCTCCCCATGGTCACTTGGGAATTGGGCATGGATCATGAAAGCAATCCCGTCCTTCGGAGGGGAGTTAAGCCGTCGGCCCGTGTACAGATGGTCACAACTGTCAGGTACGATCGTGGTCAGTGTCGGGAGTAGGGTGTAAACCCCTGACTGTACCCCAAACCGCCCCAGCATCAAATAGCAGGGCCATGTTAGGAGCGTCCGTATAATGGAACACGCGGCCCCGGATCGCACACTACTGAACAAATCCTGACACAATCACAAAGCAATCCAATGACCTGTGGATACGAGCAAACAAAACAGGCAGGAAGTTGAGGACACTGAATGCCACACAATACTGCAAGGGTAAGACATGTTGATATTTGAGGTTGCTTGAGTACCGTAATTTCTATAAGTCTGCTCATTCGGCCTGACCTACCCCATTAAACAAGTTTTAAATAAAGTTCAATTTATCCTTTTGCACATACACAAGATATTACTTGTACTAAATTATATTTGATAATTATCAATGTAGACAACTTAATTGAGCAAATATGTGGTGCTCTTACACGGTCTCAACAAAATTGGAGCAAAACTATGAAGAAATTGGCAAATATTATCAAAGTTGCTGCTCATCAAAGATGGATATACCATGAAGAATTATATCAGTTAATGATGATAGGTGTTCTTAAAAATAATAGAATCAGCTGTGCTCATCTGGAAATTGAAGCGTTTCTGCAAACTGATAAATAAATGAATAATAAATAGCGTGTATAATAGGTACAAAAACACGGTGCAGTAGTACTTCATAAAATCATTCTAGATAAGGAGGTATCGAAATTGGCATAAAATTTTGGACCGAATATACGGACTTATAAATTTTGACGATGCAGATTTCATCTTCGTGGTGTATGTCACGGTCACCACCATTGAACACGTGCTGCTTGTATTTTTAAACAGATTTGAGACCATGTATTTTTAGGGCCTGCCTGTTGAAATGAGTTGATGCAATTCTAAAAAGTATGGTTTACAACAGGGCTGGTAGTGGTATATGCATTTTTGAAGCATGCATTCAGTTCTTCTCTCTTGGCAAAAAAAAACAATCCCAAATTTTAGCTTATTGTCTAAAATTTGAGGAAAATTTGGCCCAAGTTCAGTTGCTTCAAGTCCATAAAATAAAATCCGTTCCAAAAGACTACTTCACATGAAAACTTCAGTTCTCAAGCCTCAAAATCATGCGATTAATGCGACCCCAGACTCATACCAATCCAAAGTGAGTACCCCCGGGCATCTGCCTCGTATGGAATGTGGACCTAATCTTCATACCCCAAATTACAAGAACTTTTATTCCTGTTAAAATAAAAATCTGGAAGACTCTTGCAAATAAGGCCTTAAAAATTCATGTTTGTATTGTTATAGGTGCCCTAATTGGCCAATTACCATAGAGATCTGTGTAAAACTAAATTTTACTCAAAAATCATTTTTGCTGCAATGAAATCATAAACTTGCATATTGATCACAGGGATATACAGTGAAATGGATAAAAACAACCACATCGAATGTCAAAATTGTGCTGCCATTGATGTTATTGGTTTGAATCCTGATATGCCCTAATAAAAGAGCTTTTAAAACAGTGTGTCTGACCAACTATAACTGTAGTGGTTCAGTCTGTCAATTAATGTGGTTTAATGTCAGGACTAACTTCACAGGATTTATGTATGCACAGGGTGAACAACATGTTGAAGGACACATAATTGATGTTCTGTTTCCCGTTTGACATGCGCATATACTAATGTAACGTGAATGTTCCTTAGAACATGCCTTGTTGGAAGACTCGGTGGATTATTGATGTGGAATTGCCCAAGTGATGTGGCCTGGGAATAGTGTGAATTGAGAAATAGGGAATCACTCAAAGTGATATTGCAAGTATAGCAGTGTTGTTAGACGTTAATTACTGAAAGGTTTTTTTATGTCTCAAAACGTATTTTGGAAGGCAATACTACAGACAAGTTTTGTCTAGTAGCAATCGATAATTTCACACTAATGTTTTATGTTACTTTAACCCTCTGAGTGCTATACTGGCTGCTTCCATGACAGCATCATTTCGATGGCTAATTACATTCATATATTCAATTAAATAACCCGTTAAAATAGAGTTTCAAAAGCTTAGTCTTTTAAAACTCTTCTAAGGGAAAATTTAGAAAATCAGGTTTTTTACAATATACTCACATAACACTCATTCCCTCACTTGCAGCACTGTACATGTACTTTAACACGGCATTGTGAAATACACAAACAAAGATAGCCCTATATACACACACCTGCACACATTTAACACACGCAAACAAACAAACACATACACACACACACACACTCACACACACACACATTCATGTACATTTTAGCATATTTAATTGGTACTATATCAACCTTTGGGCTTAAATATTTGCTGTGCATAGTTTAGTTAAATTTGTTGGAACTTTGTTGCAAGATTTGGGATGTTGGCATTTTTATTTGATGTATGATTTCTATGTGGTCTTGGGATATTCTGAGTAGGGAGTGCTGCACCTTTGGTGACAGTGCTTTTTGTGCTTCTCAGCACTCCTGGCAGCTCATCAGGTTAATTTTATTTATATATATTTTTTTCATTACTGATCTTTGTATTGTCTATTGCTTTGGTCTGCCAAATGAATAAATAAATAAAAAAATCTTACGCTCCAGTCCTCTTAGCCTTGTTTCCTCTTTAGCCCTGCCACCATTTTTACCATGCTTCTGATTAGGCTAAATCAAAGGGTTCCCTTGTGGACAATAGGTAGTACTCAAAGAGTAAATTTGTTCACATGGTCAGTGACTGTTTATGTTTCTAATAAGCATGGGTACAGCAATCGCACCATCTTTACACCAGCCCTGTTTCAATCAAATTTTACTATCATAGAAAATTAGAAATGCTTTTAAAAGCTGCCACAGTTGTGCAATTACACACACTTTGCTGATGGATGTAGGGTAAATAGGATACCCAGACCATGGCTTTTCTTTGGTACTTAGTCTCTCTGTTAGTGTTTGCAATGTCTCGTTTTTGCCCACCTTGGAGTGTTGAGATATGAGATTTCCGTATTTCCATCTCATTTATTTTGGTGCTGTTTCATGATTCCTTTGAGTTTTAATTCAACTTCTTTTGTTTTTTTTGCAGATACAGAAACTGATGATTTCTCAAAATTCTCTTCTTATATTTTTACGCATAATGAAAATAATTGCATTCGACTTGCCTATAGTCATTGAACCCTGAGGTTTGTACACTCTTCTTGTAAGGATATGCGATTGGTCCTACGTAGAATGATAGAACCTTGAGTAAAACCAAATACAAAACGACCTTCTTATCCATATATATGACAAACCTTTAAGCTTCCATGTTTTGTGATTGCTTAAATACCAACACATAACCCAATGTATAACTGGTAAAAATCTGCTGGTAGACCTCATGGTTTTATTGGATTTTTTTGTGCTTCATTAATTTTCACACTTTTGTACACCAAGAAGAAAGTGCAAATGTAATTAAGAACACAAAATATTTATTGTCTAAGATTATTATCAGTTTGCAAATATTTAAAAACAAAATTATTTTTTTTTTTGGTCTCTTGGTATTCTTTTTAACTATTCAATCCATACTTTTCTTCTTGTAGATGCATATAAAAACTTATATTGACCAACACACTTCATTCTTTCATTGTATACAGGCAACTTCAGCCCACCTAGCTGATGTCCGGGACTTGCTCCCACATTTTTCTTCTCCCCTTACTCCACATACTGGCAAGATGCCTTCACGCTTCCACAGACCTCTTTTGTGGAACTGCTTCACAGTCTTACCGGCGGCGTTCGACGCCTCCTCCAATTCGTCAGGCACGATGGCAGCGTGAGCATCACCTTGTCGGCGATAGCGGCTTATCCGCGAGGAAGTTCTCGGTAGCAGTGATACACCAGACAGCTCTCGGGACAATCAAATTATTGTGAAATCAGCAGCAGCAGTGGGGGCCACCCCGATTAGCCCATCAGTGGCATTAGATAAGGTAAGAACACTGATCTCTAAGAGTGAACAGCTGTGGTGGTAGCAAATCCAGAAATAGTCCCATGGATTTTAGTTTTGGTATTAGTTTTGTATAGTTTTTTTTTTTTTTTTTTTTTTTTTTTTTTTTAATATCTTAAAAATGATTTTACATTTTGGGTTCACACTCCACGCTCTCACATGACCTTTGAGAGGTTTGTGTTGTTGATTTAAAGTGCCCTTCCTGATTTAAAACTTACATTCTCTACTTATATGAAGAAGGCGGATCACTCGCAGAAACGAGGCAGATATCTAGTTTCCCACATGCTGCTTCCAATGGAAGTTTTTTGTACATAGTCTAGGTGTCAACATTAGAGATGAAACCTTCTTAAAATGCAAGTTTGGGATCAGTTACTGGTCATTTCCCCATGTTTTATCTTTAACGATTCACATCAGTAGTTGGTCAAAACCATCCATGCAAGCCATGCATTGTGGAAGCTACGGAAATCTTCTCTCTCACATACACCCACACCCATTTTTTTGGTTTATTAAACAGGAGCTTTTTGCTCATTTATCTTCGTATTATTGGAAAGAAACATAATTGGAGGCTGCAAATTCAGTCCCGCAATGAAAAAAAAGAATAGTCCTTACATATGCTAAAACAAATCACAATAAACTTACAGTGTAAATTAAGGGGATTATTCACTTGTGGAATTAGTAAAATTATGGGTTGTAAATGCACATAGAAATATTATATGCAGCTAAATGCCTAATATTTCTGGCCAACATTCCAGCCCAGATTGTGTGTGGGTTTTATGGTAGTAGGAAAGAAGCCAATTGAGATGACAGAATGCTTACAGAGTGGCATGTTCTTTGAAAGCTGCCGTTTGCAGTTGTTTTGCAGACTGTAATGTCTGGGGGGAATCAGCAACGTTATTTTTTACCCTTTCAATTTTAAAAGAAAACTTGAGACTCAATCTGTGAAATTTGCTTTTTTAAAGTAATTGACCCGTAAGAATGAAGGAATGGAAATTAATAAAGCCAGTGAAAACAGCTGAATGGAACTGTAACAAAACCTTTAAAAAAGTGTCTGAATTAATTATCAAGATGGACTTTTAACTTCATTTGAAGGAAAATTTTATTAAAAAAAAAGATGTGACGTTGGTAAATCTGCCAACAAAAGGTTGACCATTCCTTCAGGCCTAAAACTCTTAAAAAGCAATTTATCATGTAATGGGTGACCAGTGTGTTTCATCTTCAGGCAAGTGTAAAAGAGTGAGTTCACCGGCCAAGTGTATTCAAAGTGAAAGGCAAAGGACAGAGTATAGATATCAGTTACTCATCCGCAGAGATCAGACCAGGAGCAGATGTGAGAGTTGAGTTTTTTTTTCAATTGGTCACAAAACAGGTGGGATGTAGTTCAATGTCAGGTACCCTGGCTTCCAGTTTGATGAATAAAATTTGGTTTTCAGACTGTGCATGAGAATTTTTTCAAAATTCTATCTCTTGGAATTACACAAAATAATAACTTATTACGTTAGTGAAATTTATTGACAGCCTAAAATGGAAGGGTTAACTTGAATGCTTAAACAAAATGTGTGTGAAACTAGCCTGTGTAATTTCTCAGTAGTTGGTCATTAATCCATGTCAAAACTGAGCCATTCAGAAATACATCTAATAAAAGGGGAGTGGTTTGCAACAACCTTATAAACTTGTTACAAAAACGTGATAATTGTTTTTATTATCAACAATCTTGTCCATTAAATCACATATGAGTACTTCAAATCTCCAAATTTGAGGAAATAATCCAAGCCAAACATGAATTTTCACTGATCCATGAGAATAGTCAGCGTTCCCGATTTACTATTTTTGCCTGGTAAAATGGGGATTTTTTATGGAATATTTGTTGAATATGGAAAGAGTCCAACCTTTCTGAATACATCTCCAAAAAACTTTTCCAACGGGGTTTTACCAAACTCCTCACCTCAAATAATTTGAAAGCCTACCTACCTTTGAAAATGTGGCTATGATTAATTTTAAACTAAAATGGGTGCCACACGAATGCGTCCAAACAATTACCGGAGCTTTGGTGGTTTGAACATTAAAAAACATTTGGGACAATCATATGGCTCCTTTTAAGATAGGGTAAGTATTGCTGCTTCTTTCAACGACGAAAATGTTGTCATTTGTTTTTTTACAGAACAAGGAAAAAAAACGTCCATTCCGGCCGTCTTAGCAGTTAAACCTCCTCACGTCTCTAGCTCCATCCAGTACCTCTTCTAAAACCAAGCGCGTCGGATTCACCTGGACTGCTTGATGACATCCCTGAAATGACCCAGCCTGACGTTGTCCTCACAATCCAACTGAGACGAAGTCACTACAACACCGGAACCCATTACGGTGGACCGAACAATGGTGACGGTGCCCACTTCCGTGGCCCGCCAACCAAGGCGCAGTCTTTTGCAAGACATCAACAACCCCTACTCATCATAACTATCTGGGTGCAATTTACGAGCCTCCCGCAAGTGAGTATGACCTAGAGGGCACCATCCGAGGTTTACAGCCCTCGCATCCATGAAAACCATTTGGATCAGTCCTGGAACGATGTATGACAATGGTCTACTGCCTACAGAGCGCAGCAGCAACCAGCATTATAATCAGACTAGAAGCCGATCATAAAGAAAACCTTACAGCCAATCCAGTACAGTATTAGACACAAGGCAAGATCCACCAATAGCTACAGGCATGATATGAACGGATTAATGGACAGCATTGTGTCTTCCAACCCCATCTCCTGGATAATCAAATTCCTCACAGCCATTGTAGATCATCTTCGTCATCCCATGTTTCATCGGTGCTAGAAGACATTGAGGATGAGGAAATAAGTCGCCATCAGGGAAAGAATTAAGGTAAGGCTTATCTCACTATTTATACTTGCAGTGCAGGTTTTGCAGATTAAATGTTCTCCTCTTGGCCTTCAGCGGTGGTTTAGTCGGTGAGTTGGGCCATTTAGTGCACACTTCACTGGTGACCTAGTACCTGACTTACCCCCCCGCTCTATCCAAAACTACAACCTGACCCATCGGCGCTTCAGCGCGAGGTACTGAGAATTCCCTGTCTTTTTTATTTGCTCACATAGCGGTTCTCACTACTAGTGATAGTTATTCCCAGTGGTAATCTCAATAGCCAGCACTAGCGGCATAAATTCTACACCGGTAAGGGCACGCCTTGACCACTCAAGCCGCAACACAGCGGGAACCCAATGTTACTCATTATCTAATTAGTCGTTGGTCCACTTGGCCAGCCACTTTCAACCTTGAGTGTGTCAATTTCCGATGACTCTTGAATGGAAAATCATAATCAAGGAGTATAGTCTTCCTTGGTAGCGGGCCTATAAACATCTTGTACAGAACAATCGTGGTGCACGTCGAAACATACAACAACAAAATGTTATACTTATCGCATCTCAGTTGTAATTATACTTACCTAAACTCAATGCAATGTTTTAATTCCGTCACTTATTTATAATACCCTCTACAAATTTGTATTAGCAGTTGATTATGGTGCGTTTACGCCGTTTGTAGCATCGGGTAGTTATCATATTGAATGCCTCAATCGAAAGCATTATAAAATCGCCGGCGATGTGGACTTTTCCGTAAAATAATGTTAATATTCTTATTAAATGCCCATGCATTTGGCCCGACCGTGCTCACCTGGTCCCGCTTCTACATAATTCGCAGCGAAAATGTGCAAAATCTTGCTGCCTAGGGCAGAATTCATCTCATTTGGTTGGACTGGAAGTTCTCGTGACGAAGATCGGTTCGGTTGATCATTTTCGACGATTCGTTTCACATCTACGATCTTACTACTTTTTCCTCAGTAGATCCATCTACCGCAGGGTTTTGGTTACGCGCCCTCTCGTACGAGGTTGACGTCATTTGACGTCATTCCTCAAGCTCTAATGGGGGTGGGGGGAGATCTCTTATCAATTGACGTCACCAATTGAAACTTAATCGGTACCCCATAAAAGGTTTAATTTCTCCTTTGCTTGTCGATCCACCATTGCTTCCCGATATCACCACTCGCATACCCCATGTGATTTGCTATTTTTCTGGTTCGGTGTTTCTATTTCATCGGCGGTATTAGGTATACAATAACCCGACAATTGGCCTATATCTAGAATGTGGTTTTGGAAAGATTCGTCTGAAAAAGCCCCATAAACGTATTCTTATGACACATTGTACGATATTAACTATAGCGCACTATACTTTCTTTCTGAAACTCATTTTTCAAAACTGATTTAAAGGTCCGAATGTCTGCGGGATCGCCCATCCTAAATTTTTGGTCCTTTTTGCCCTCACCTGCATGTGGAGAGTGGGATTTCAAAGTTATTCTTTATGGTTCTGGTTATGAACTAAAAAAACAAAAAAGGTTTAAAAAAAATTAACATATAGTAATAAATTTACCACCAAATTATTCAAAGTTAAATTCAAAGTCTGAACACACTGTTTAAAACTTTCTGTAAATTTTACGGAAAATTTCAGGCACACGCAAAATTTCAGACACTTTTTCAGTAAGGTAACATAGTTTATTGATAAAAACAATAGAAGCCTTGGGTCATTTCGGAACTTTTACAGCGTTTTTAACACGCGGCTTTACGGAAAACAATTGCGTATTTTTAATAGAATTAATCCCGTAATTTGAAAATATGGAAGTTTTAGAATTTTGCTGCAGAATGTTCCTTAAATTTCCGTAAATAACAATTTTCAATTTTTGAGATTTTTTTCAAAAAAACCGAAAAAAATAAAAAACTTAAAAAAAGCAAAATTTTTAAATAAATTATCACATTGAAATAGTTTCAAGAGGCCTTTTCTTGAATACAATTTATTGTTTTTTATAATTTAAGAAAATATTCGTCCTAATTTGAGTCCGTAATTTACAGATTTTTAACAGTGAAGCTGGTCCCTCGTAATAAAATTGCTATCTTATAACCAATACGTAAGCCCTACTTGTTTCTTTACTTTAATTTAATGCCTCATTATGATGAATTTTGATAAATTGAGTCATGCGAATCATCGTATGCTTCCGTTTTTTTTAGAGCTAACATCCACGTAGAAAGTTTGGCATTTGCGTACAATTGGCAATCGGTCCAGACGGCAAACTGTAAAAACAGTTATAGAAAATGAAACACTTATAAAAAACCGACAAATTTTGCATCACATCATCACGTTAAATTTTTTAAATGCTTTACTTAAATCTAACACATGTTTAGGTTTGACATTAGTTGTTAGACAATCGACGCCAGTGTTTTTGAGTATTGACATGTGTAATTATACAAAGCTCAACATTTTTCAAACAGTTTTGCAGTCCACTGTTAAAGTATTGGTCCGTTACGGAAATTCCTTTGTAACACAATGCTTTCACGTTTAGTTGCCGAAGCGAATACTACAAATTTTGAACAAAACTGCTGTTTTAATAACTGATCTACACCCTCCATTGCTACTTTTTATCCATTTAGACATACCATTTGCGATTTTTAACTAATTTAATATAATAGCTTCTATGGATGACTCGGCACTGAATCTGGTTCGTATTGGTAATTTTTTTTAAAAAAACTTCAGTCCCCGTCCGATAATCACTAATTTTACTTCATTAAGGAGATAACCTTCAATCAAAGGAAATATCTGTCGTTTACTGTGCTGATATATGTATGGGGGATGGTATGTGCATTATGCTTTTCAATTCAAAACTTCAGGATTATCCGTTTAAATAAAGTAATAAACCAGTGCTCTTTCTTTGTAATCCCCGGACCCCCTGCACAATAATTAGGGATCCATTTCGGTTTTCTTCTGTGATTCTCGCTTAAGCAACGTTATTGGAACAATGGCGCTAATTTTTTTACTGTTCCCCCGTAAGCACCTTTATTTATTCTCCAGATTTAGTAAACACACTTTTCGTATAAACCAATTCGTCTGAGACAACAAAACCGCATTTCATCATGGCTGCCGCTGCTCCTAGCTGGGGCTGTGCAGTCGCCACAAACTTAAGCGCGACATTGTTGCTTTGTAATTTATTGTCGTTCATCAAAAAACACACAATCCTCGTTCCTAGGGAACATCAACAAGGGAGACAGTTTGGCCGAACGTAAGAAAGCAGCCATTCGTGGTGAATCGCAGATGGTGTGGTTCAGAACATGACACTGAAAAAAATTCAGCGTTAATTGTGACAAGTGTCTTCGAAGAGTTCGCAGAATTATTAACCTGAAAAAAGAGGTAAAAAAACCGAACTCGGTTCTAGTTAAGGACACATTTTGCAACACTAATACGGCCGGGAATGAAATAGAAAGGGAGAATATCCCCATTCCTTTGACCCCCAGCAACCCACGGTCCAAAGCAAAACCAATCAACGTGAACGTGATCGGATGACGGGATCATAAAACGTACCGCAGAAACTCGCCGCAGTAGGCATTCCACAACCATCTTCTAGAGTCCCCCTAGGAAGAGAACTGCTTTGTTTCTTCGCATTTGGTACTGGAGATCGACAGCATGGCAGATTCGCTGAGGTATGTTGTTCACATGCATGTAACAATCTTCAATAAAATATTCATAAACTGACGATCGTAAGGCGCAAATTTCCAATAAGTATATTTATAAAACACTGTAACCAGTGCTAGAAAGCGATGCGAAGTGCAGTGGTGTTTACTCCCGGAGGGGGGGGGGAGTTCTCAAACACAAATGACCTACAGGGACGTGACAACATGAAATAATATCGGCCCGATATCGGTCCCATTTACATCAGCTTCAATCAAGCTTCATCAGCCTTTTGTATATAATCAATACCCATGACCACCGAACCCCCTTTTTCATGCCAATTTTGGTATAGCACTGGGTGGGTTTTTCAAAAATTTTCCCTTTTTCTGAAATTTGTTGGAAACTGGTCACATTTTCTCAATCTGAAACCAGAAATTTTCTAACAATTGTTGGAAATATTCAATTTCCTCAATCTGACGCCAAAGTTGGTCCAAATTTGCTTACATGTAAAAATTTTGCGGTGAAAATGGCCAAATTTTTTGGGCTAAATTTTGCCCAAAATTGATCTTCTGGATAGCATGGGTCCCTTTTTGGCAAAAAAAATGTTATAGCTATGGGTCCAACTTCCCAGAAGTCACGGGAGGCACGTCCCCCTACCACCAAAGTTGAGAACCGGGAAAGGGAAGCGGAGATGGGGAGACCAAAAAAAGTGAGACGTCAAAAAAGGGAAAGCCCCCACCCCTTTGTTAATTTTACTGATCTCTTTCTCTCCTGTCCTGATTTCAACATGGTCGTAAATTACCAAAACCTACCGACAAATCGCTAACCTGTATATTTTGATTTTAACAGTTTGATGTTTATCTATATTTCCCAGTTAGATCGGCACTTGTGAATTGATATTGTAAAAACACACTACTGGAATTCGTCCTGGAAAATCTTAATCGCTGAAAGCCCGCCAAGTTAATTATTTTGTACTGATATTCCTTTAATGTCATATTTTAAGAGTTCAGCTAACCATATTCATTTTGTTCAATCTGGTGGTATTACGATTTTTTTGGGGAAACTTTTAAACCGGGGGTTAAACGCTTGTTACTGTAGATTTGTAGTATGCTAATTTCCAAACACCTTGCCGTTAAATACCAAAAGACTACCGACAAATGCATCACCATGCATAGTTTGGATTTTAACGGTGTTAACTTTAGATTTTTCTCCCAGTTTAAGATCCCGCACTTGTGCATTGATTTTGATTAAAACCCACGACTAAAATCTTCCTGGAAAATCTGAAAATCGCTGAAAGCCCAGACCAAGTTCCTATTTTGTAACTGTATTCACTTATGTCACTTATATACAATTGTGTCACTGGTTTTCGTCTAATTGCTCGCGAATTCGTCCGTAAATATCACAAGATCAGCGTATTAAAAAATCAAGTTGTCCGTTTTTCCATTGATATTCAATATCGTATTGTCTCCAAGTTGGTCTTGCGGTACATAGGGCCTATTTTAATAACAACATTAGATACGCATTCTCTTGCCGGGGATGGTTTTTTTTGTTCCAATGTCTTTCAAACATCATTTCTGGCCATAATCTTATTTTAATCTTTCCAGAAAATTACCAAATATGTGTAATTTATCGTCGCGTAGCGACGTTATTACTTTTTTTAACTCGGGCTCCTTTTGGTTATCGTTTTTTATCGCGGATATAACTTAAATCAATATAAAGACGAAATCTTTTCTATCAGAAGCATCGCCACGCGGCCCGAATTTGTGCACGGATCGACGAATACAACAAAGTTGAAATGTAATGTACACAAACAGGAAACTCAGATTTACCGCATAATAAAATTGGTTTTGGTGTTTTTCGGCGATTCACATTTTCGGGACGAATTCAAAAAAAAAAAAAAACTTGTCTTTTTTTATTCAAATCAAATTACACCATGTGCGAAATTAAATAACTGGGAAAACTATTTTAAAAACGCTTAGACAAACTATAATTTCAATTGAAATTTGAACTAATTTCTCAGGCAGACAAGGATGAATAATTTATTAGTATTTTCCTGGAGATGGTCCGCGCACACAAATGTCTGTGTTTCAATTGTGGTACCAAAAGTGTTGGGATCATGCATGTGGTCATTCAAACTATTTTCCGACTCGGGAAGATTTCAAATTATTGTTTTGTCTTGTCTGTTTTGTCTTGGCCCACTCTTTAAAGCACCACTTGCGGCACTTAAGAATCAAAGTTTTAGGGGTTCCTGTCAGGCTGTCTACAATATCACTCAACCTTTTTACTTGAGATGTGTTACAAATGTGTGGCTCTCTCCACGGGCAACCTAACAAGCACCACATCTTCATCTAAATTGCCCGAATCCAAATAAAGTTTGAGATGAATCCGCTTTTTTCGTTTTGAATGCACTCAACATTGAAGTATAGTATAATGAATGCATAGGATCATTTGTATAACGAAAATCCGGATCCGGAATTTTATAACAATTAAAGAGCATGTGATTTTCCATGTGAAGGATATCGATGTTAGCTTAGCTATTTCACTAAGTGATTAGTATATGGACAAGCATTATGACTATGCAAAGAAACGATTTGTTTGAAAATTGAGGGCGCCCCTCCTCGTGGCAATCTCTGAGACAGCCTTTGGCTAAACTTTAGAATACCCTACCACATTATCCTCCGCGGAAGCCAAACCTTTTTAAAAAACCAGGCAACGCGCAGCGCGAGCACAAACCTTTTTAAAAACACACAGGCAACGGCGTCAGCGCAATGCTCTACCGGAGTTGTACCTTGTCGAAATAGAACAATATAGTTTTTCAACTTAATATGAACAATGATAAGAAACCAGACATTTAAAATTGAGTTTAAATTTAGTTGTTTTTAACGATTTTGGCATTTTCCCGTTGTTTTTTCTTCACTAAAGTTGTTTTAACCACGACTTCGAGTTTTAATTTAATTTGAGCTTGATTTGTTCTATTATTTATCTTGAATTTGTTCTATTTTCAGCTTGATTTCACTAATTAGGCTAATTTTGGCCTTTTCCCGATACTTTTTTAACTAAAGTTGGGAGTTTCGTTTTAAACCATGACGTTCGAGTTTTAATTAGATTGAACTGCTTTTACTATTTTGAGCTTGAATTTTTACACTATTTGGGCTATTTTGGCATTTTCCCGTTGGTGTTTTTAAATAAAATTGAGATGTTTTTATGCGCGTTATACATCGAGTGTGAAGCTATTGTTTAACACGGGCAACGGCGACAGCGGCGACACGAGTGACAGCGGCAACACCCCAGAACTTCAGGATTTTTACATTTTGTGTTCTTGTGCTTGCTTATCAGTGGACCTGGGGGAATATTAAATTTTAAATAGATTGTTGATTTTTACGATTTGGGGGGCTAATTTTGGGCCTTTTCTTCTCGTTTTTCAATAAATTGGGTTTTGTACATTTTGAGCTAGATTTATACACTATTTTGGCCTTTTCCCGTTGTTTTTTTAATAAAAGTTGGTTGTTTGTTATGGCGTATACATCGAATGTAGCTATAATGGTTTTACAGGGCAACGCGACAGCGGCGACAGCGGCGACATCGGCACAACCCCAAATCTTCGGATTTTACATTTTTTGGTTCTTGTGCTTGCTTATCAAGTGGTACCTGGGGGCAAATAGTTAAATTTTAAATAGATTGTTGATTTTTACGATTTTGGCTAATTTTGGCCTTTCATATAAGACCGTTTTTTTCAATTAAATTGGGTTTTGTTACCATTTTTGAGCTAGATGTGTACACTATTTTGGCATTTTCCCGTTGTTTTTATAATAAAGTTTGAGATTGTTTGTTATGGAGAATACGTCGAGTGTGAAATTATGGTTTTACACGTGCAGCGGCGACACCCCAGAACTTCAGGAGTTTCACGTTTTTTTTTCTTTTCGGGTGGGCACTTGCGTATCAAATGGGCATGGGGAAAATAGTTAAAAGTTTAAATTTAGATTGTTGATTTTTACGATGTTGGTTAATTTTGGCCTTTTCCCGGTGTTGATGTTTTCAATTAAAGTTGTGTTTGTTTGTTAACCCCACTGTTAGAAAATTTTCCGTAAATTTACGGAAATTTCGGGCAGCAGAATTTCCAGACTTTTTTAGGGTTAAATTTACAGATTTTCTGTCATTTAAAGGAACTTGGACAGTATTTTTACAGAAATTTGTCCATATTATGGAAAAAATGTGTATTTTAACAAAAATTTTTCCGTAATTTAAAAATACGGAACGAAAAAAAAAAGTCCGGAAATTTGCTGCCAGAATTTTTTGAAATACTTTCCGTAAATTAACATTTTGTCATGTGTTTTTTATTTATTTTTTCTAAAACAGATTATCCGTAAATTTACGGAAAATGGAAAATCTGTTTTCTTAATTTACGGAAATTTCTAAAAGAGCATGAAGTTCGAGTTTTATTAGATTGGCTTTGATTTGTCTGATTCGGTTAATTGGTTTTTGGGGTTGTTTTATTAAAAAAAAAAAAGATGGAATTTTTTACTTTTGCATGACGTTAGTAGGACAATTTGCCGCATTTCTCTTACAGAGTGTGAAGCTGTGGCCTGTTGCCTTGACTGCGCGGCGACACCGGCGGCAGCGCAGGAATGCAGATGTTTTACCCTCATTATTGGCTGCCCCTAGTTGAATTGATACCAACACAGCTTCGGAATGCGAAGATGGGGGTTTTACTCATTGCAGCGGCGACAGCCCAAAGCTAAATAGCTATTTTAATACGGGGGCATGGAACACCTTTTTACTAGTAATCGTATTTTGGTCCTGAAATGTATCCTTCATACAAGGTGCCGGTTAAAATATGATCTTGCGAGCTTGTCTATAGTCAAAGTTAAGTCATTTCAAGTTAAATCAACGCAGAAATGCAAGTTCGGCGACCATTTTAAAATCACGGATAGGAATTATTTTCAAATTAAACACGCCGCCGATTTCATTGTGTTAGAGAGTACACAACAGAAAAAACATCTATAAAACTTTCGGTACTGGAAAACACAAGGGTGAAAATGAATCATTCTTAATTCATATACCACAATTGTTTCCCATTCCCGAATCGCCGTATTTAACATGTGTTGTGAACAAATTACGGGTGGATTTTTTTTTTAATTATTTGATCCTTAAAAACACATAAGCGAACACAAACTCATCCATTAAACATGTGTTCTATAACACGCAAGTAACGCACACAAACTGAAGCAGTTAACATATTCTTAAGATATTTTAAGCATGTTAGCCTTCGTAACGCCATAAAAAAAAACTCTAATCATTTAACATACTCTTAATATATTTTAATCATTTTATTTTTCTGTAACACAAGAAACGAACACAAATATCATTTGAATTTTTCTAAAATAATGCCTATTTTATCAACAAACAAGGGTGAAAGATGGCCCGATGTAAGAGAATATAGATTATATATAGAGATATATATATAGAAATAGAGATATATATATTATAATTATATATATATATATAGATATATAAAATTGTTTCTTAATTTACGGAAATTTCTAACAGTGCGTGTAACTTCGCGTTTTAATTCAGAGTGAGCTTGATTTGTACTATTTCTTTAAGTTTGGCTTTTTCTGGTTGTTTTATTAAAAAAAAAAGATGGAATTTTTGTTACCTTTGCATTACGTTAGTATGACATCGCATTTCTCTTACCGAGTGTGAAGTTGTGGCTGTTGCCTGTACGTGCAGCGGCGACACCGGCGGCAGCAGCAAGATGCAGATTTTGCTCATGATGGCTGCCTAGTTGGAATGATACCCAACACAGCTTTCGGAATGCGAAGATGTGGGTTTTACTCATGCAGCGCGACAGCAAAGCTAAATAGCTATTTTTTACGGGGGCATGGGACACCTTTATAGTAAATCGTATTTTGGTCCTTTAAATGTTTCCTTCATACAAGGTGCCGGTTCAATATGAACTCTAGAAGAGATTTTCTAAAACAGGAAGAACACACAAAATTTTAAGTCATTTTCAAGTTAATCACGCAGAAATGCACGTCGGCGACCATTTTTCAAATCACGTATAGGAATTATTTTCAAATAACCACGCCGCCGATTTCATTGTGTTGTCGCATCTATAAAACGTTCGGTACTGGAAACAAGGGTGAAAATGAATCATTCAATTTCATACCCACAATTGTTTCCCATTCCCGAATCGCCGTATTTAAACATGTTTTCTGAACAAATACGGGTGGATTTTTTTTTAATTAGTTTTATCCTTAACACAATAAGCGAACACAAACTCATCTTTAACATGTGTTCTATAACGCAATTAAACAGGAACACAAACTCTAATCATTTAACATACTTCTAATATATTTTAATAATTTTATCTCTTTAACGCACTAACTAACACAAACTCTATCATGTAAACTACTCTTGAATAATATTTTTAATATTTTATTTTTCTTAACACATAAAACGAACACAAATATCATTTGACATGTTTTCTAAATACCTATTTTTCAAAAACAAGGTTGAAAGATGGCCCGATTCTATCCATCCTTGTTGTGTTGTTAAAGTATATATATATATATATATATATAGATATATATAGATATAGAATATATATATATATATATATATATATATATAATATTTCACCTCATAACTTCCGGAATAAACATCCTTTAGCCTCCCTTAAGATTTACAGGTTACATGAGAAAAATAGATTTCTTGTGTGCCAAAATTTTTGACAAATTTTGATAACTTCGGTAAATTGGGGTTCCTGGGGACGAGGATTAAAACAAGCAAGGATGAAGTTGAATCGTTCTTTAACCCGAAATTAAAATATTTTCAAAACGTTCAAAAAAAGGACCATTTAGGTCCATTTTTTTTAAAAAACTTAAAAGGGGTGAAGCATGTGTCGTTTGTTAAACGCATTTACATGTTTTTACATCGTCTTGACAAAGACTAATGTTTTCGGCAATTGAAATTGCTCTTTAGAAAAAAATACTCAACTAATATGATCCTTACCAAAGACTCCATTAATCCTTCTTTATAAAACAAAGATTCAATTTAATGATCCTCTAAGTTGAACCACTATTAATTTAAACTGTTTCCAAACAAGAAAGGGTGAAGTTGAATTGTTTTTTACCCGCAATTAAAATGTCCGCAACCCGCAATGAAAATGTTTTCGCAGCATATTACTCGCATCGCAATTGGCGTTTTTCTAAAAACAAGGAAGGGTGAAAGT
>JAMKCH010036365.1:0-37602 GCA_023653785.1 Ophioderma brevispina
GTGCACATAACAATTCTCTATTGGGACTGACTATTAAATTACCTGTACTGTATGTCTAGACAGCAAAATTGGGACAGGTTTTGAGCTTCTTGGTCATTGGGGAGCAATTCTTAAGAGAGCTGTGAGTGGATGGCAGTTTAACTTTATCAAGACAGCTGTAATTGACTCCAAATCAACTGGATTTACAGAGGCTTACTGTTCTCTGTTCTTAAAGCTTTATCTATTAGTCAAAATTTAGAGTTACAAGAGCTGAATCCTATCTTGTATAACTCCTGAGATTTGTTAAAATAATGTTTGGAACCTCATTCTGATTTTAATGCCATGGGCTTTAGTTATTTATAGCACTCAAACTATGATTCTAATATTAATACCGCGTGGTCTGTTGTTCAGTTGTCTGGACCGCGTCCATTTTCGCGGAGACAGAGGGTCGCGAGTTCCTGAACACTGGTGGGTGGGTGCCCCTGACCTTTACGAAGACCGAATTTGTATGGTTAGTGGATCCAAGGTCATTAGGGGTTTCAACCAGGGTCCATCAAGAAGGTCAAATGGGGTAACTTGGTATAGGACATGAAACTTGGTGGGATCGATTGATGATGTCGTGGTCATTTAAGCCAGGGGGTGACTGCGAAACCCAGGATACGGAACACGGGGACCAGCCTACCCTCCTAGTATACAAGTAGGTTTGTGTTTGAAAATTTTGACCATTTTGCGTGATGAATTGGCTTAGGTAAGATTTTCAGGATTGGGGGGGGCCCATCGCGAGGTGCCGAGTGGGGGAGGCAGGGGCAGGCACCAGCAAAGGGTTGGGCCCAAATTTTTCTCCCCCCACCATTGCCCCCCCCCCCCCGGCCAGAAGAGAAAATGAGGATTTTGGAAAAAACAGCGAGTTCTGCCCAATTAAAATCCACACCAAATTTGTGTTAAATCTAAAGATGTAGGGCCAAATTGCGTTAAAAAATTCAAACTTTGAACTTTTCCCCCCAGATATTTCACTCTACCCAGAAATTTCATTTTCCCCCAAACGGAGACGTATGGTGCTACCATTGGGGGGAGGGGAAAGCTTTGGATTGATGTTTGTGGTTAAAGGTGTAAGATTATTGGGGGGATCAGGTATTTGAGCCCCCCACTAAAATTATGGGGGTGCCAGCCCCCCCAAGCCCCCCGCTTCATAAGCCTATGTGATGTTGCCCCAAAATATCAAAGTGTGTGTGTGTGTACGTGTGTGTGAGGACCTAACACAAAAATTCTTTTAAAGTTCCTCGGTAGTTCAAGTTAACACCAGTTTATTCTGTTTTAAAAATATGCGATTCTTTTGATGTCCTCAGAAGCACCATACAAAAAAGTGTGTATGTGTGTGTTCATGTTTTTGTGTGTTTGTGGGGAAGTTAATACATCCAACTCTAAGCATCATTAACTCTTAGCATGCAGATGTCGAGTGCACTCGACACACGCATTAATTTTGGTCAATTTTGGGGTTTTTCATTAAAAACATTTCAAAATCATTTATTTTAATGTGCATATTCAAAATCAGCCTAAAATGCATTGAAATCAGTCCAAACAAGCCCTAGTCTGTTCAAAAGCTTGCTAGGAATTCACTAATTGTTTTTCATCCCAATCCCCCTCAGCATTCTATTTTCAAACCAAGGGGAAAATAATGTGTTTTCTAAAATGTACATATCTGCCATTTTTTTATAGTAAATGAGGTCATGCTTCATTTGTATCATAATGAATGAAGGGGTAAAAAGAGAAATATCACATTTTTGTACACCACCCTACCCAGGGGCGTAACAGGGGTCACTTGCCAGAGGGGGAGAAATTCCCGGTTATGAGGCAGATTTTCCCGGTTGGAGGTGAAAACTTCCCAGTGAGCAGGCAAAAAAGGACTGATTTAGCATGGTTTTCAAGCTTTTCTTCCAGGTCAAAGTTCTCTGGGGTGGCAACCTGGCCCCAAACCCCCCCCTCCACCTGTTATGCTACTGACCCTACCCTCCTGCAGCAGAAAAGTACTTTGAATGTGTCTTCCTGTTATAGACAAGCTTGCCTGTAGTTACGAATAAAAGATGAGTACTATTTTATCTGGAATTAAAATTGAAAGAGTGAAACATGCTACATTTTGCTTAAATTTTGGTAAATAACAAACAAGACTAGTTTCAGACAACATAAAGAAATTCATAATAACTTACCATTTACATAAAGACCATAATTTCCATGTGAACTAATGAGAAATCCTGCTTGTTATTGTCTTCGCAATTTCGCCAGTTAACCTTCAAAAAGCAACAAGTTTTATTGACACAGCCAAGAAAACAATCACTGATAGTGACGCCAATTCCAAAGTCCTACAGCCCAACATTACTCATGATCCAATCATTGACTGATGCTGGTGTGTTTATCTTGACATCAAGGAGTGCGCAGTTTTAGATGACAAATTTGAGCTGCGTCACAAATTGGAAATTTGCCTGCTCCCGTTCGAAGTTAGATGCACACCTTACTTAACCCTTTTAACCCCTGTAGGTTCTGAATAGGTTATAACATTTTAAGTCAATGATTTTGAGATGATTTCCCAAAAGACCACAGGTTAAAACCACTGACCTAAGACTAGGCTTGTTTGGACTCATTTGAAAGCATTTTTTCATGCTGATTCCAAATATGGTCAAGAAAATTAATAATGTTGAAATATGTGAAAAAAAAAATAAATATTTTAAACTCTGAGGCTAGTATTCTGAAATGGAGTCTATCTTTAGACCTGGGTTTAAACCAGGGTTAGTCCTATGTGAGTGGACCTTTTTTCCTTTCAAAATACTGTGAAAGTTAAATGTAACAGGTGAGAAAATTCCTCATGGATGGGCTGTTCTGGCCCATCCATGAAGAATTTTCTCACCCGTTACCACACATTTTTAGAGTATGTTGGAAGGAAAAAGGTCCACTAATGTAGGACTAAACCTGGTTTAAACTCAGGTCTAAAGTTAGACTCCCTTTCAGAATACCAGCCTGTAAGACTATCAGTTGGCAACAGGGCTCAGAAGGTTATCTGACATGTTATTCAGCTTGTTTATGGTGATGAGGAAGTGATGCATTACCTATTGTTTTTGTGTAGTACGCAATATGTCTACCTGTATATATCAATCTTAGTACCAACAAAGTAGTGTGAACGGGTAGAATCACTAATTTGATGGTAACTTGGAAAGCTAAAATAAAATGTTGCTTAAGAGTATCATTAAGTGATTGGTTGCTATCAAATTGTTCTTTTGCTTGTGAAACAATTCACTGATTTGTGTTTTTTTTTTCAAGTATTACAGGTGATCCATCAAGACTGCATTGCAGTCTGGGCAATGTGGCAGTTGATTTGGTCATTGCGACAACTTCAGCTCTTCTCTAGTAGGCATTTTTACAAGCATACGTAAAAGAGTATGACTTATTGATCGCTGCAGCCTGTTGAAGCCAAAGTGATGTTGGTTAGATTGAATTATCCAGATGTAGTAACAAAGCACTCAAATATACCATACAGGTAAAGGCATGTAAGTCTATTTAATCTTATCTGGCCCCATCTGCACATAATCAGGATAACCATGCGCGCATGATGGGCCATTCTTCGGGAGGTCACACACGTGGTGACCGAACTTGTTTGCCTCCCGTGACATAACAACCAATCTAGCGAAAGTGGAAACATTATTTTTGTTTTTTTTAATTTTTTGGTTAGGACCAAATCTAACCAAAAAAATGTTTCCACTTTCACAAATATTTGTTTTTGTCATGGGAGGCAAATATTATTTGTTTTGTCATGGGAGGCAAATTAAAGTTTGGTCACGTGTGTGACATCACGAGATGGCCATGATGCTCATCAAAAACTACATTTACTGAAAGGGGGGCTCATGGAATTAATTATTTAAAGGTATATCAAGCTTTTATCTGTAACATCGTGCCCTTAATAATGAACTACTCCACTATAGCTTTGGCTTTGAATTCTGTATCAAACACATCCCCTGCAAAAAACCATACCTTGACAAATGGACATGAAAATGAAACAAATAAAAAAATCAGATTATAATGACCAATGTTATGATCATAAATATTTTATGGATTCTCAACTTCTATTTCTCAAAAATCCATGAGCGGGTTGTCTGTAGCAGCTGTTATAGGCCCCACCACCCATGACCCACCTTCTTTCTTACCGCCATCCTTATTTATAGAAAAAAAATTATACAAACATTGCCTTGAGTTTATTCTCATATTAGAGAAATGAAACCACTCAGCTAACTTCCATATACTCTAATTACCACACATACATTTGCTGGGTTTGTTGATTCAACAACAAATGATTTTTATGACACTTTTTGCAGACAGTTAAATGGCATGCACAGTTATTCTTAGCATGGCCATGTTAAGCTTCCCTATCCAATTCATATACTGGATATTAATTTAGCAGGATACTCATTGGGAATCAATTCAAGAAAAATCAAAGCCAACTTGGTGAGGATGGTTTTCAGCCACTATTGATTCATAGCGCAAAACCATTTTGATTTCTCTCCACAATGCAATCTTGGTTTACAAAATGGGATTCTCAGACCACGACTTTGGAAGGAGAGGCGATCACCAAAAATTCGTAAAATATGCTGCAGTAAGGACATGAAGAAAAGAAAGCTTAGTCCATTTATCTACTTGAGTTCAATGACGTCAAACACCCTTTACGCAGAAGATTATTTGGCATGTGCAGTTTCCACCGCCTCTATATGCACGTGTGTACGTATACCAACACTTTGAAATTCAATGCCCGAGAATTTTAATGCCGATGACCACCTTAGACACCACACTGATGTCACTGACGTCAGCAAGCGCTAAAGCACTAATTTCAGTGTGAATTTCTTAAAAGTTTTTGTTTTTAAGTTAAAGTTTTGAGCAATTTTACAGTACATACTTCATTATTAGCAATACTATAATGGCTTAAAAAAAAAAAAAACAAAAACACCCTTATCTCCTAAGGCTGAGACCAAGGTGAATATTTGGCTCGTAATCATTTTGATCACCATCTCTTTACAAAAGGGGTAACAAACGAAAAGGACTTGGTAACAAAAGAGACAAACAGTTTACAAGTGGCACATTTTAAGTATACAAAACCAAAGACACAACCGGGGGAAACCCACAACTATCGTTGATCATTTCCATTAGAAAAACCTGGCAAGAGAATTGGCACAATAGAAAAAACACCAGCAAACTGCCATTAAAAAGGCAATGTTGGAAATGAAGCACTTTTAAAATGTTTGGAAAAGGTTATCCCCCTATCTGAACTAGTTACAAGTAGATATTTCTTTGTAAAACTTCAACACTCTCCAAAAGAAATATTCTTAGCAATATCCACTATGTCCTGCTATTAATGTTGTTCTTATAGGAAAAGTGGCATTAAGGGCTGGGGTATTTTCAGCCCATCAGTTTTCCAGGATTACTGGCAATATTGTATTTTGCATGTGCAACGCACCAGTTTTGCCAGTAATTCAAATAAAATATATTATTATTCTTATATGCATGACCTCATTCATGACGGCCAGTACGGTAAGTAACGTAATCTGATTCTAAAATTGAAAACAAAAAAAAAGTTGCCATAAATTGAAAACCAGTGTTTGAAAATTTCAAGCTGGAAAATTTAAAGCATTGTGGGAAAAATGGATGTGGCCGTAGAGATTGCGTGTAACTTTTCCATGGTTCTGCGAGCACCGAATGAATTTCGACCACCCAGTTTAGCAACGACCGGAACCTTGGCCCAGTAATAGCGTTCTCTCAAACACCCTCGTCCGAAATGCCCATACCCTGACATGCAAGGATCCGTGGGCCTCTAAGTCGAGACAGCCCTCACGTAAACGTCGGAAGACCTGCCCCCTAGCGCATGGCTCCTAACCACCCAGCACACAAATGCACCGCGAAGAGGAAGAGGCAGGCCGGGAGAAGGCAGCTCTTCAGAGGAGGACGAAAAAAAGACAAGATAGAAAAGAGGAGAGGTAAGCAAGAGAGAGTAAGTAGTGACAAGAAAGTACCAACAAAAACGTTCAATTTTCTTTTTCTGGTAGGTTCCTAGGTTCCAGACCAACTTACGATACATATTCCAAAAAAAACATAGTAACGGACCCTTGATGCAAAAAAATCAATAGAACCCCTTTGTTTTCAGAGATATTGAGATTTAGTTTAATTTAACCACACAGATCTTGACGGACTGATAACGTTACCTCTCGCGCAGTAGTCCAGCAGTAGTACCAATTAGATACTACCTTTAGTAGGTCTGTGATACAGACTACAACGTGGGAAATACTTAACGGACTGCCGTTTATTCATCATTCCTATGTTATAAGTTGATTACAGTAAAACTTTCCCTCCGACCTGAAGTTGAAAATGTTGGATGATGTTGTTCCTCTTTCACAGCACTCTTCAAGAAATGTTTGCTTGTTACTCCCAGAGTCTCTTGTAATCCCTTGGCATAAGTTAAAATTCAAAAGTAAGCTCCAGGCAACCATTTTATTAAGTAGTACAATGATATCTTCTCTATTTATGCTGTTCAAAGTTGAGGTCAACTATCCCATATCGTCCAGTGTCTGATTAGTTTCCAGTCGATACATGGAATTGAGGCAATATAAAGTGAAAGTGCTGCTACAATCATTTGGACTGCTGTATGTACTTGCAATTTAAGTGGAAGACCAAGTTAGTATACAAAACAAAGGAAGTTTACTCGGGAAGTATGCAGTCATAGTTCAGTTGGCACGCTCACCACTGATCCAGGGTGAGGTTAGTTGTGTATATGATTTTCTGTTTGGTAGGTGGCTGTATAAAGGAAGAGGAGGTCCACGTCCCGTAGCCATAAACAAGCGGGGGAAAACACACCAAATCATACAAACTCAGTTTTGACGAAATAGGACACATGTTATGGTGTACTGTGAGGTGATGATTCAATATTATGCAATACTACATTGCACTATCAGAGAGAGAAAGTGCTGATACCATCTTGCCTTGCTCTGTACTTGTACTGTCACTATGAGCTGGTTTAAAACCTCAATTCCCTTGCCCCAGTTCAGTACCTTCCGTTCACCAGTGTATTTAGAAAATACACCCCCTGGTATTGGGAAGGATATATGATACCAAGATAACTCCAGATCACACAGGTCAGTTCATGTCATGTATGTACAAAGTACAACCCAATGAAAACTGTTGGTCCTTGGTGGTATGAGCATATGTACTCAGTGTTGTAACTGTGTCATCTCGGTATTCTGCAGATAGGAATTTCAAAGTCAACAAAGGAATTCGAAATTCTGCAAATTTGTGTAAAGAAGTACTCATGTTTTCCAAGTAAACAAAAAACAAGAGTCAGGTCTGGTATGGATGGGGTGGGCACTTGTGAGATATCAGTAGGCTTCCAACAATGCATGCTTCCAATGGAGGTTTGTACAGGTGCTGAGTGAATCGTTAGAGGTGAAACATGGCTAAATAACAGTATGATCACAACCTTGCATGTTAAGAATGTTTCATTCTCTAACGATTCACGTGACTACCGTACAAAAATCTCCATGGAAGCAATGCATTGTGGGAAACTACTGATTATCTTCTCTTACGTGGGCGCTTTGAAGTGTCGCAGCTGTTGTCGCCCGATCTACTATAATGCATCATGGGATTTGGTTAATTTGTCCCATGCAGGCATTTTAAAGACTGATTTTTTTTTCTCAGAAACTACCTCTGCATTCAGTGTCCTGAAATTGGGATGCAGTTGATAATACTTTTATAGTGTTTCAAGAGATTACTGGCAAAAAAGTTTATATCGCAACAATTAGCGATATTTTTCCACCCAAAACAAGGGAAATATATTTTGGGGCCCAACAGATAAAATAGCTGTGGTTAGTCTAGTTGAGCTGTACAAGCATAAACAACTCCTGGCATGGGGGAACTCAACTTTATGGCCCAAAATATTTTAAATGAGCTTTTTATGAATGGGAGAAAATTCAGGTGGATTTTTTGCGAAGGAGAAATACAATTCAATGATTTTTGCAAATTTCTTTTAAAAGTTACAAGGAAAGTCAATGTGTGATTGCTAGTTAAATATTCCATATTTTGAGGTGGAGGAACGGATTTGATGATCTAAATGTCAGTTCTCCCTTCGGGGTGAAGCATAGCACCAAAATAAATCTGATTATGAATTTTGAGTCAAATCAATCCAGAGGTTGAATTGCATAAATGTGAACCAAATTCCATGCCGTACACATCAAAAGGAAACATTTTGAGAGTTGACAATCACACGGGGACTCATCTCACTTTGGCCTGTTGACATTAGAAACATTAAAATAATCATACATATCTTAAAATCATAAATGCTAACCAAATCCAGGGCTGCCAGTGCACCCTTGCAAAAAGATAGGGCTAAATATAGGGCCAAAAAAAACAAGAATATAGGGATTAATATAGGGATAAAAAAGAAAAATCTTAGGGAAAATATAGAATTTGTATGTAATTTTTACTTGGAATGTGGGACCTTTCCGTTGTATCTTCAGCAGCAATTTAAATTTCATTAGAAAGACAATGTGCCAACAATTGAGCATCTGCGTATTGCTTATATTAAACTAATCATACATGTAGTAAATTCCCATGTTGTGGGTAATCAATGGGGGGAAAGTGGCTTTGACTGTGCACCTATCCCTATTTTTGGAATTGTTTTGAGGAATCAGGGTTTCCTGAAGAGTTTGTTATTATTTCACGTATGACTCTTTATTCATGAAGTTTGGACCTTATTTGACATTGGACCAATCACAATAGGTCAAAGAGGTGTTTTGTGGAAAAAAACATTTGGCAATAAGTTTCTGGAACGTTTTTTATTTTTTAAAGTTAATTTTGAATTACTAGTGGAAAAACTCACATTACAGTGGGGAAATTGTAACATGTGCCTTCCTTGCTATCTTTGGCAACACAAATGTAGTGTTTATTTTACACCTTATACCACTTAGGTAACAACTATGTCAATATCAGCACTGGAATCCATTGTACACCAATGTATCATTACCAAGGAAGTTGCATGTTGACAGTTTTTCTCAAAAATGGTTCAAGGTCAACATGGGTCATAAAGGTCAATCCGTGTACACCCCAAGTAATAGCCAGTGGTTCTTTAAAGCAAATTGGTGACAATTTATAGATTAATTAAAAAGGTGTCAGGGCTAGGTAGGAGTCATTAAAGGTCAATACACACTGTTATAATTTTGAACCAGAAAGTGGTTCGTTTTTCGTTTGAGCATGATGAACATAATAACCTCCATTTGCTAAGGAAAATTGCATTTGACAAAATAGGGGTTACAAGCTCATATCAGGATCATTAGAGGTCAATCTCTGGTCCAACCTGAATGAGTTGTGGGCTGGGTTAGTTTTTTTTAGCAAGTGGTGATGCGTTCTAGCACCTAACTTGCACCAGAAGAAAGGACATTAATATTTTTTTTAACACTTAGTTCAAAGTCACATAGGGGGTCTTTAGAGATCAACTGTGGTGTTACACAAACTGGTGATATTAGGCAGTGATTTTTTTCACAAAAGTATGAAGTTAATCAGTTCAAGGGTAGACGAGTGAACAAGAGCTTGACAGCTATTTGATATTACCAATCACAGGGAAATAAGGTGGAAAAAACAATAAATTTCACAGATGTGACCTTGACATTTGCTTTGAACTGCAGCGCATCTCAAAAATTTTGTGTTAGCCAATCTGGTCCTCTGGTGCAAGAGTTGTCATTCCCTCAAAACTGCTAAAAAAATCTGAAAGGCCAGATCACTTCCGGGCTTGTGCCCGAGCGCACTCCCCCCCCCCCAAAAAAAAAAATCTTGAAAAAAAAAATACTATTGTAAGCAAAATTCCTTGACAATGGGTATTTTTTGTACCAATATGGCCCTATGAATGGGTAAGGGATTCAAGTCCAGCTGCACACACTCAACCAAACCAATATGAGTAGCCCCCTCCCATGGAGAACAGGCAAAATTACTCGTATAATTAGAGCATCTATTTGTAAAGAAGAATATTAAAGCAGTGGTCTATGATTTCTGACATAAGGATAGTTTCTGTTTACTCCTAAACAAAAGATGCTGCCTCAACAAAGTCATCAAAATTCAGAAAGTCCTAAAAGTGACAAAGCGACTGGAATTGAAAGCTGACTCTTTATACCTGTAAAACCATGCTAATTTAAGATGGGAGATACCCAATTTTGCAAAGTGCTGTTTAAAAACTCCGGGTAATGAACAATTAGACTGAAAGGCAATCTTTTGATCAATTCTGTGAAAAACCAGGACCAAAACATTCAATCTTTAATTTCTGTGGAGAAAAAAAATAGGGAAATATAGGGATTTTGGAAAACGTTATAGGGATTATAGGGAGAGGGTTAAAAAAATATAGGAATATAGGAATTAGAGGCCGCTTGTAGCCCTGCCCTCCAAATCAGTGCCATTGAGAAGTAAAATTTAAGCACATGATTTGTCCTAGTCTTGTTTTGATAATTTATAGAAATAATGAAACAATTGGCTGCTTCAAAGTACACAAAAAATCTACAGAATGCACAGCTTTATCAAATAAAAGTGACAATTGAAACATTGCTGTTCGTTTATCAAGTTTTATTTTAAAAACGTCTCAGAGTGTACCACTTTTTTGTCTAATACATGTGTCCACACACACACCACAACACCACACACACATGCAGCACACACACAATAAGACATGAACACACATGTTAATAAAAAGTTACCCATTTCCTGTGGTTCTGCAATGTCTGGTTTAAAGCACGTGACCATGCTCTTCTAATGCGGCTTCATCTGGTGTGTGGTCAAAGCCTTCACAATTTACTACAGCCAAGGACGTCCGACCATGTTATCTTGCAACAAAGGAAGTGAAGCTCTGAACTGTGATAGTTAGCAATTAAATCGGAACTATTATTTAACCAGAAGTAAGTATATAAGTAAAAAATGATAGGTACGAAGATTAATTCTTGGGCAAGTGGTTTAACCAGCTTTTTTCAGGGGGGGCAGAGGGGGGCCACATATATTTTCAGGGGGAAGCAAGATTAAAAATTGGAGGATAGTATATCGCCTATGTAAATCACTAATTTTACGGGGGAACGATTCCCCACAGGGGGGCAGCGGCCCCTGCCCCCCCCGGGTACGCCACGGTTCTTGGGCACCATTTCATACCCATTTATACAGAATACAGATTGGGCCCTTGTAACGTATAACGTAATATACACCGAGATCCCCGCCCGTCATGTCGTAAACAGAGGAAAAGTAACATAACTTTATAGATTCACAGGGAGGCTTGTTATGGAATAAAGTGTTCTCCACTTAGGTTCCTGCCATACAGTTACAATACTTGGATGGCCCCAGTGAAGTTTGAAAGACCTTGAAAAATTCTGGTATCCAATGCTGTTACACCCCAACAAGTCATGAACCATGACAACACTTGGTGTTATTTGACCGGAGAGCCTATACTTGATCTTGAAATGACCTCCACAATTTTCAGTTCTGAATGTGACCACACTTCACAACGTTTATGGACCATGCAACCAATTTGACCGTGGATGACCCAGATGACCCGTGAAATGAACATTGGGAATTTTTGGTATATCCAAAAGTAATCTAAACTGCAGGTTTGTAGTGAATTGGCCTTGGGTGACACCAGATGACCTTGAAATGCCCTTCACAATTTTCAGCACTGAATATTGACCACACCCACAAATTATCATGACCATACAACCACTTGCAGTGATTTGACCTTGGATGACCCCAGATGAATTCATTTTTTTTTATTTGGAATCTGTAAGTCACTACAGAGACCCCCTAGGTTTCATGACCATACAACCATTTGTAGTGATGATTGCTGTGCCGGATTTGCAATTCTAATCTTTGATAACCTTTACAGAATATACTGAGTGATACTGCTATTGTGATCAGCAGCCAAAATAACGAATAGCGCCACTCTGGAATGATTGCCACAACATAAGCTCCAGGAGCATAAGTAGTGGTCAAAATCTCACGCAATCACCATACAACATTGTGTAGTGATTTGACCTTGAATGACACCACATGACTTTGAAATGACCTTCAAAATTTTGGCCCTAAATGTTGACCACACCCAACAAATTTCATCATCCTACCACATATTTAGTGATTTGACCTTGCATGACCTTGAAATGACTAAAAAACTTTTTGGCACTGAATGTTGACTACATCCAACAACTTTCATCATCCTACCATATATTTAGTGATTTGACCTTGCATGACCTTGAAATGACCTTCAAAAATTTTTGACACTGAATGTTGGCCATACTCACCAAGTTTCATCATCCTACCAAAACTGACAAGGTTTATATCAATTTAACCCCATTTTTTTACCTTTGACCCGTGCAACATGACTCGCTTCCAAACTTATCTCTTGCGTAGGAACTTTTATTGAACTTGCGTATGAACTTGTCATATTCTGAGGCACTTTATCTTTAATAAGGATCACAAACAGGCCCTGTATGCATCATTTTTTTCCGATTTCATTTATTTGGGGGGTGTGGGACTTTTTGGGGGAAAAATAATCGGTGCGTGTGCAGATTTCTAAACCCAAAATAGTTCTTTGTGGACTTTCGATTTTTTGTAAATTTATTAAATTTTTATTAATTTGCCCCCTTTGGCAATTTGCATTTGTGCTTTGTCAATTATTTTGGTTATGTTTAGCCATACTTTGTAATTTTATTCTTCACTTGGAAAGCTAATGGGACTTTTAGTACTTGGGCTGCATAACCCATTTTTCTTTCTTGAATTATTCTTCGCTAATTCAAATAAATAGCATTATTATTGTTTCATTATGTAAATCAGCTGATTTACATTGATTTATACAATAGTCAAATCAGTATTGTGTAAACCTTGAGAATGCAAGTAAAAATAATACACATACTTATGCTTAATTTACACTATACACACACTAAAAATACACCTATGCAGGTGAATGTTATTTTGGGTCATATAAATCATCAACGAGACCTCACTATTATAACATCATTCAAAGGACAAGGAAAGAGTTGTCCATTCACCTTGCATATTGTAAAGTCCAAGTTAATGATATTGATTAATTGTATTGTCTATGGCGGATGCATATAGCATACACTTATAGAGTTCCTTGATACTGCTTAGATTGCAATGTACACACACTGATGCAAGGGAGATAATGCACAGGCCATGATACCAGAGCACATTATGTGTATTTTGATATCTCAGATACTCCTTGGTATAAAACAATTCGACTAAATTGGTGTGTTGACTAAAAACTTGTGGGCATCCTTAATTCATGTCACTCTATTCAAGGCATACAGAACATATGAGATGAACGAGCAGGACACATCGGTTCTCATCATATGGACCCTCCCCCTAGATCAAGTTTGAAGGAAACATGTTCATGATGGAACACTTTAAAAGATATTTAATTTGGTTAAATCTATATGACTTCAAATCAATTAAATGGTTAAGTCATACTGAAAGTACTGAAATGAGGGTGACTGACTTTACAAAAAAAATACAGCAATGAACGCCACAGTGTATCATCAGCCAACACGGTTTGTTGAAATGGGGGACATTAAGGTCAAATGAGGTCACTAAGGCTTCAAATTGAGGTCACTAAGGTCACACGAGGACCAACAATGGGACCACTAATCCAAGGATCAATGTATCTGAGTATCATGAAAATCAGTTGACATTAGGTTAAAACACCAAACAATTCGATAGCTCTGACACTTTTGAGCCATGACCTCTGATACACTTTGACACTTGTGAGAGGCCCCCCCCCGGTAAATGCGAGGCACTACCCAAGGACCATACATTAAAGGCATATCAGTGTGATTTGATATATCAGAAAATCGAAAAATCATCAAAATTCAGTTTTTTATATTTAAAAATTGGGAGTATATATCTTAACACACCATGCAAATGATAGGACAGAAGCTACCTTAATAAGGACAAAATCGGGAAATTTAGTCATTATTGTCCGTTCGGATACTTACTACACATAAATGATTGGAGATTTGTATCTTTGGACACTGCCATTTTCTTTCATTTCTGTAATTCTTCAGTTGGAAAAAAGTAACTATGAGAATTCCTTACAGACGTATCCGTCACATTTTTTTAAACTATCCTTGTGGAATTTGTCAAATATTTTTAAAATCTTTCGGATAATCACTGATAGTGGTCTTTAGGTGCATGAAAAGGTGAAGGCAAGATTCTGCTCTTTCCAAAGCCAGTCATAGCAAGTATGTGTGAATAATATAAGCTGCAACATTTTTAGGACTAGAGCCTGTGATTCTGCAAAAGGGCTGATCAGCATTAGTCCTGGAGCCTATGCTTATATATATTTTCACTGCTCTGCAATGCACGCTACAAAAAGTACACATGCCACAAGACATTGTCTGAGGAGTGAAACAGCCCCAAGGCACTAGCATTACTATGTATAGCTGCTGTCACATTTACCTAATATTATAAATTAAAGCAATAATGGATGATGTCTGTAGAATATCACCTTGTCTGATTTCATTCTTAAATACGGTTTATATGCATTAACAAATTTTCACAATTTCACCAAACTTAGTTGTTAAAGGCATGGTCGACCACGCTAAGAACCTCGTCCCCAGGGATCCCTGATTTTACCGGAAGTGCGTCAAAAATTGTTATCAGAGAAAGCTACTATTTTTCTCATTTACCACCTGTGACATCTCTAGAGCTAAAGGGATGTTTGCTGGTGTTAGTGAGCAAAAATATGCCAAATTTGGTGACCAATAGGGAAATATTGGCGCGGAACTTTACAGAAAGGGGGTTGGGGTGAAGGCCATTCTATCAAGATGAAAAATTACAGACTTAAAAGTTGGGTCATCCTCCTTTAAGTTATAAAGAAAAAGAAAAAACTGAAACCATCCCCTGACCATTCTCCTCAACTTATCAATCGGAGTGTAGACCGAGTCAACATACGGAAGCCATGGCCTTTCACGCATAACATTTAAACACGGATTGTCAACAACGATCACCTGCGTGTCACCCCCCCCCCACTTCCCATCCCCGAGCTGTCCAACGGACATGATATCCCAAACTTCTGGAGTGTTATCAGAGTTAGATCACCACCAAGTTTTTTAGGGGAGATAAAACTTGATACACCTCCAGAGTTTAAAACTTGAATACGTCCACATGGTCAAAAACCCCGATCGACAACCCAGAGTTGGAATCTCCGGAGTTTCAGGCTCCGTGTGGACATGACTATGGTAAGAAAGGTGGTAGACACAAGGGGGTTAAAGGCTGAACAGAGATTTTGAAGAACAAAAATATTGTGTCGTAATAGTAATTTCACATAGTTAGACTCAATAGATTCTTACTTGTGTTTCGCTACAAAATGTCTTAAAGTGAGAAACCACCGCCGATGTGATCTTGTTTCTGTTTCGTCGGTTGCTCAGCTCAAAAAGTATTTCACCAACGTTTGGGTTTTGGGGCGTGAGGGTGCTATGATCTTGTCTTGCTTTGATTGCTTTGTTCATGCTTTGGTTGCATGTGCTTTGTTTGGCTTCTCATTGCTTGCTTAGTTGCTCTTTGAAGGCAAAGTAGTTGCTTTGGTCACGTTACGTTGCTATGGTTCCTTTCTTTAATTGTGCGTGGAAAAAAACTATTTATAGGTGTCAATACTCTTCCATAGATTGTTTATAGTTGAGCAATACTTTCCTGTTTGGTCAGTATTGAGAGTAATGTGGTTATCCTTGCTAACCCAACCAATATTATTAAGAATTTTGAACATTATCGTCAATCTAGCTTGTCTTCCTTCTACTTTCCATGACTCCAAACTAGCTTTATGGATCATCTGGGTGACACTACTTTTCTGCATAAATTCGCCTGTGCAGAACGGCTGCTTTCCTTGAAAGCTTCAATGTGTGGAACATCACCTGATGGTATGGTCCCCATGACGTGCTAGCAATTCAAGGATTGGACGGACGAGTGTTTATATGCATTTTCTTAACTGACTGTGGACAAAAACCAGAGGTTTCTTCTTCGGCATCCCAGTACACGGTTTGCTTAGAAATAACATTCTTTCTGTGAATGTTTGTCCATCTCAACTTGTTATCAATTTCCACACCCAGATATGGGTTTGAACTAACTTACTCTAGCTGCTGCCCACAGAAAGTATAATTCATATCAGGTGGTTGTTTATTGTGGGATATCTTCATAATGAAACATTTATTTGGTTGAATGCATTCCCCCATTATTTTGCCATTCTGTCCAATTATTGAGAGTCTCCTGGAGTTTCTGAAGGTCTGGGGGCTCTTGCCCCTTGCATATACAACGCAATCGTCGGCAAACAATCTTGCTTTGTTGTGAAGATTTATGCAAGGTTATGGAAAATGAGGAATTTCAGGTCGGTCCTTGTAACAGTACCTGCCGGAACACTTGAGAGGTTACTTTGTGTATTGATGCGACTCGTTGACCAGACACTCTCTGTGTTACTTCAAGTGAGAAAGTGTCGATCCACTTATGTAATTTCCCTCTGATGCCATAGTAGTCTAGTTTACTGAAGGCGTCGTGTGGCCGTACCTTTATCGAAAACGCTTCGCGAAAATCTAAGAGGGCTAGATGTGTTGTGTCGCCCTTTTCCATTCCCTTTAAGGGTCGGCAATGGTGAGAATTAGTTGCGTCTCTGTCGAGTATTTGATCTGAAACCATGCTGGTTAGCAATTACAGATATTATGGGTTTCTGATGGTGCATGATGTGAGATGGACATATATGCTTCAAGTATCTTACATGTAATACTTGTTAAGGAGACCGGTCTGTAAGTGCTTGCGTTCAGTCTGACACTTTTTATAGAGGACAATATCTGCCTGAGCCACTGTTTGGCAGAAACATCATCAATGGCATGCTGAAACAAGCTAGTAAGATGGGTGCTTCTAGTCGCCCACCATTTTCAGCATACCAGGGGATAAATGCCCTTCTGGCCTGGTGCTTTGTTTGCTTGAGATCTTCAAGCTGTTCTTGACACCATCTTCATGGATAATCAGGTCAGGTATATTCGGTATCATACTTGCCCAAGAGTCGGGAATCATACTAGTATCTTCTTTGGTGAAAAACATGCAAAATTGATGGTCAGTGCCTCAGCTGGATATTTCACTATCGGTATAATAATTATTATTGACTTTGAGATCCCCAATACCACTATCCTCTTTCCTTAAATTCTCATGAAGTCATAAAAGCTTGGGTTGTCTTTAACTGATGCTTCCAGGTTGTACGCACAAAGTCCCACCGAGATCTGTTTAAGGCTCTCTATGATCGTGACTGAACTCCCTTATCTTCTTCCAATCACTCTGCAAGCCAGTTCGTTGCTTTGTTGTATAATCTCTGTTCTTCCTGGATCTTCTACGATGGTTCTGTTAAACAATGGGAGGTTCCTTCGGGTTGAACTTGTTTTAGTTGGTATGTTCTCATCCATCAACTCTCGTTAATTTCCCTTCGAGATGATCCCTTTCTCTGAACCGGAGCCATTTGTATTGTTGTTGAAAGTCCTCCTGCGAAATCTTTCTTTCTTCCTTATCTTTTCTTCATCTGCTTTATTTCTCATAGAAAATTTTCTCTTGGTTTTGGGGTGTTACTGCAGATTAGCGTCCGTAAACCATTATGATGATCAACTAAGACCTGGATGCACATTCTGGTCAGATTTAGATGTTTAGGTTATTGGTAAGAACGATGTCAAGGATACTTCCCCTCGTTGGGTTCTGTGACATTGATGTAGCATAGATCCCTTGTTGCATCCAGTAACTTCTCCGCTGCTGTTTTGGAGGCTAATGATTTGTTGTGTAGGTCCCTCTTCCCTGTATGTCTCTTGGAGTGCCTCTCGCTGGTCAATATGGATTGGTAAGTCGCTGTTATTATAAGGTCAGAGACTCTCTCCTTAGCATTGATGATTTCAATTGATGTCCTCATGCCTTCATTTTGAGTTCATGCACTATGTTTGGGTGATATCATAACCCCCAAAACAAGGGTCTTTTACCATGGACATTCACTTGCGGCCAGAGGTTTTCTTATGCACCTCAAGTCTGTATCCTAGGTAAATGTCAAATCATTTTTATACGCCAGTAACACAAGACGTGGCAATCCCCTTCCCGGTCTCTTTTATTGTGGTGTACCCCATGGTTAATTTCTGGCGTAAACAGACTTATTTAACCATTTGATTTGCTTATATTTCAGTAAAAAAATAATGATGTTCGTATTTGGTACTATACGAATTACACATTTAACAATGTTGTATCAAAGAAAATTTCTCAGCTTAAGCCTTTAAGATGGGGGATATTTTGATGGAAAACTTTATCAGGGCACAAATCAGTACATGTCACTTTTTAAGGGACCCTGATATGTGAATCTCTCGTTGCAACATCCCGCTCTCTCCTTCCCCCCCCCCCCCCACCTTCTTTATCCTTTCCACGCAGCCCCCCCCCCCACCCACATTCCTCCCCTACCCCTCCCACCCCCCCCCTCCTCCCTCTTCCCGCTCACTTCCCCCCCCCCCCCTCCTCTCCCCCCCTCCCCCTCCCCCCTTTAATCTGCCAATCCACAGATAGGGGAGAGCAGAGGTCTCCTGATACCATATCTATCCCCCATCCCATACACTAATGTTCGGGGGCCTGGCAGCTAACTGACACATGACGCCAACATACCTGGCGGAAAGAGTGGTTCACGTTTGCCAAATTGGAAAAAGGGGCAATAGGAGTTTTTTTTATGAGTGTAGGTGTATTTTCTGATTATCTGAAAGTTTCATTTAAAGAAGCTTCCAGCTTCTCCTCCCAGCCCCATCTATTTAATACATACCATACATGGGTCAATGTTTAGGGACTACAAATGCAAAAAATGTAAAAGGTCTCACTGTCTCACTGTTTAACATTAGTCCCGAACGATTCCCCCTCACTCTTCCACCCATCCCCCCCATACCGGTCCTCCCCCCCTCCCAGGCCTGTGTGGTAGCGCTCGTTTTTACCAAATTGTCTATTTCCTTCCATCCCCTTCTTTCTTTCTCTAATTTCTGTCCCTCTTCCTCCTACCATTTGCCCTACATACCTCCCGCTTCAAACCTACACCCCTCAACCCCACCCAACACCACAATCTCTTCACCACGTTCTTGTTCCTCTTTTCCTCCCCACCATTCTACCATCCTTCCTCACCTCTTATTTTTACCGTCATTATTACTATGGAGCCTCCCACCCCTCTTTCTTTTCTACTCGCCTACCTCTATCCATATCCTTCCGTAAAGAGAAGAATGATTAATGTGGACTATTTTCATGCGGACAGTTGACACCAATTCATTGCTTTTTACATCTAACAAATCAATCTGAACCAAATCAGCAATGATGTTAACATTCTTTGCAGAGGTGCGCATTTTGTCTGTCTGGCCCAAATCAGGTTGCACGTACTACAATAGGGGTGCTAAATTTGGAAAATGACATAGATGCCCCACTTGTATATCTCATTAGCATAAGGTATAACAGGAGACACTGGGGGAGAGACAGACATTTGAGCCTCGTCAGGACCCCCCACAACTTCGTGCTGATATTTGGGCTTATACAGTTTGGGAAATGGTGCTATTCTAGGGACTGTCCTTTTCGTGTAAACCCTATGTCGGTATGTAATCTATAATAATTCATCCCCTCTGTCTGCAAACTGCGGTAGATATCATTTTCATCATTTCAGCCCTGGCTTTTTATTCCCTTTGTTAGTCTAGTGAGAAAATATGGTCCAATGGAATCTTTCATAGTCTATTTCTACCAGATGTTGTAAACTTTAAAAAAAAATCTAAACCGTCAAACATTTAAGAAGAATATGTGGTGCTTCCACGAAATTCTCATAAATTTCGCTAAAGGCAGTTAAAACAGTACACTAGTCACAAAGTAAAGGCTGACACGTGGCTTTTAAGAGTCTCTCTATTCTTTCATTTAAGGGAAATCCGTTGATGAATAGAAGGGCATTGAGCTAAGGCAATTCACTCACCAGGCCTCCCCGGCATCAGATTCAAAAATAAAGGAGTCATGTGTAATAGTTGTTTGTAAACAAAGAATTCTTTAACTCCCTGCCTCTGTATGGGAACTCTAGTACAGGGACGGGTTCTAGACTAACCACTACACTGCGCATGTCTAGAATCACACATTCAGGAACCTGTTGATATCATACGCCCGTCAGGACATTATATATTTCCAGCTTCGCATAAAAATGTCTAGCATATTTAAATCTTTGTATAGAATCTATAACTAAACCATTTGACTGGATAGTATGTGTGCTATTTTTTATATTATGTGTATGTTTGTTGTTGTGACTAACTTGTATGTTGAGAATTGTCATAAAAAATCTGAATCTGTAAATATGATCAAATTACCTTGTGGCAGTGTTCTAGACCTGAGATATAAACACCAATTCCATAGTAAGAAGTAGTATGTGGTTAAGGACCAGTGAAAGTCAATGTTAGTTTCCCGTAACATTTTTGCAAATCATAATGAGGCACGAGTTCTTTTTCTTATTCATAATTTTGCGTTAACAGCATTTCACAACCTTTATTGCTCTAATTACCTACAATATTGTGTCAAAACACCACCCTACATTTAGAAATGATTTCAAACTGTGCTTTGGTTATTTTGATATACAACATCACTCACCCCCAAGATGTGATCATAAGAAAGAAGACCTTGCCGTATCTTTTAAAATGCAAAATAATGAACTTTTAAGGGCACAGCTGTTGACCCAATTGAATTGTCTCTTTATTTTTAGAGCAATTTTAGAATGGCGACAACAATTTTGACAACTGATATAAAGAGGGACATGCAAGAGCTACTACCTCCGCAAAATCAGAAAAAATCCATTGCGGGAATCTTGCCAATATAGGCCTACAAAAGTCTAATTTGTTGTTATAGCGCCATCTAATGCCTATTTCCATAGAAAGACCGAAAAACCAGGTTTTTATTGAGAAATCATATTTGCCGACAATGAAATTTCATCAAAGTTACACAGGATGTAGTTAGTAGCATAAATATCCAAATTCGTTGTCAAAAGTATGTCGCCCATTGATTATAATAATTTTTGTTTTATTTTGTTTTATCATAATAAAATGAGACTTTCAAACAGCTGTGAGGGATTAGCATCTCAAACGGCGGGGCAAAAAAATCATAAAGCGGCGGGTAAGGAACTAACATAGACTTTCATGCGCCTAATGAGTTGTAGAATAGCACTTCCTAGTATTCTTCCTTTGAATGGTGGACACAAATCTCTCTGAGTCACCTAGTGAGGTACTAGGACGTATACTTTCCTAATCTTCATCAATGTTCAAATTCAATGATTGGGGGTTTTAAAGATAAAGCAGGCTTCCCAAGGACATTTTTAACATGCTGTCTTTGACAGGTATAAACAACAAAACTGATCATAAACTATGACTTGCTATTTCCCATCTTACTTAGTGGAACTTTCTTTTTTTTTTTTTGTTTTTTTTTTTTTTCTTTTACTCGTTTTTTTCTCTCAAAAAAAATGCAAAAGGAGGAAAGCTGTATGGATAAATCCGTTACTCCTTTATTCAATTGGCCAATTCATAATCAAAGTCTGATGATGAGAAATTGCATACAAGGGCCAATTTAGCCAAAATAACAGGTTTCACTATCAACTCATGCCTTTTCCAGGATACATAAGAGGTCAGGCCCATTTTTCAGCAACATGGTCCAAGTCTGCAAGGGGTATGGGGATGTGGACCCCATTTACAAAATGACTCTTCGTTTACACAGTATGAAAACCAACAAAATGACTTTTACAAATTGCAACAAACAATTAACCAAAAAACAGCTACATCAAAAAAGTTCATTTTCAATTTTGTGAAACTCTTCCAAAGAAGGGCCATGCGAGGGCCCCCCTCGATGTCAGTGTACGCCATGGCTTGGTTTGCTTTGAATATAAAGGCAAACACAAGAGATGTTGCTTTCTCAACTTCATTTTGTCACAATCTTAACACTAACTGTGCATCATTTCTGCTCCTGAAGGTACAGGTGCGCCCGCAGGCAGAGTGCCAGCTCTCTGTCTTTGGCGTTTAATAGGGCCAGACTCCATCATATAATGTGCTGTGGGGGAGGGGGGTTCACCACTCATCATGCCACAGAGAGTCTGCTTTACATTCCCAGCATAAGCCAATACCCATTTATATCCGGGTGGAGAGAGGCGAGATAAATGCCTTGTCCAAGTGCATACAGCACATGGCACACAGCAGGGCTCGACCAAAACCTTATGCTATGAGACTAATGCTGAGCCAAACTGCACCACATGTGCACTCTGTATAAATAAATACAGACATATAGCATAACTTTCTGGTTTGATTTATGTCCAATAATGCAAATGAATGCAGCCATATGCTCCAATCTCCTCTTGATTTTTGTGATCCATTAACGACATACAGTTTGAGCTTAATATGTTGTTCCCATGCACAACTTTGAATCAAGTGCACAGAATTAATAGGACAGTACAGATGCTGCAACTATTACAAGCATTAAGCGCAGTGTATACTGAGAAAATGAGCTCTCTACAATCACTAATTTTTTTTGTGGGTGGGGGGGGGGGACGGTAAACAAAATCACCAAAAAAAAAAAAAAAACTAAAATAGAAAACGAGGCTGCAAAATGTTAACAAACTGGTGCAATTTGCACCCAGGTTCAAAACTAATATTCTTATTGGGTATATTTGGAGTTCTAATTAAGGGATGAAAATTACTCAATCCAAAAATAACTATCCAACATGATGCCACTCTAAAACCTCCCATTACAATGTCTCATTCCAGGAAAAATGATGATTTGAATAAAATGTGACCCTATATAATTCAAATCAAATTGTCCGTGCATGGAAAACCAGGAATGCATGGAAGGGACCAGTTCACACATCTATCTAATGTATGAATTATTGTTAAAGGTGCAAAGAGAGATTTTGGGGCACCAATATATTGTGTCATATGTTGTGATTTCTATAGAAAGACCCCAATGAATTTCTTACCTTGTCTTTGGTTACAGAAATGCCTTGAAAGTGAAAACAAATGCGATTTCATTAGCTATTTCCATATAAAACATAGGCTGAATTTGTATTGCCTCCTACTACGAATTAGAAATTGCACAATTTGTAACAAAGATATATTTTTCAGATTATTCCTTTTCACTATGGGGACATTTCTGATAGAAAGCTTTACATTAGTGCAAAATTAGATTTTTAAAATTTGTTGGGACACCGGGTATGTGAAATCTCTCGTTTTGCACCTTTAAATAGTATCCTCATTTTGTGTATGTACCAAAGTGAAAAGATATGTAATTTTAATAATTACAAATACAACTATTAACATAGTAAGAGAAAAAATAGATTTGTCACAGTGCTATTCTGATGATTGCCAAATCTGTTAACATGCCTAGAGAGACATTTTCTACACCAAGACACACTTACCTTTTTTAATCATTATAATGAGACAAATACAAACGTCCATGGTCCGAGCTAATAGCTCGTCCCCAGGGACTCCCGATTTTACCGGAAGGGCGTCAAAGTGGCATCAGAAGGAAAGCTACTATTTTCTCATTCCCTGTGAAATCTAGGGCGAAAGGTGTGTGTTTTGGATGTTATGAGCAGAAAATATTCTACATTTGCGTGACAATATTAATTTTACAACAGTACTCTATGGGGATTACAAATTCTCGTTTTTAGCTCTCACTCCAAAACGAGTTGGAAATATGCAGCGGAAACTTTAAAGCTAGGGTTTTGGTGAGTGAGGGCCATCTATCAGGATGAACAAATTTATAGATTAAATTTGACTCAATTTCAAATTTATCCCTGTACTATTTTTACCCCTATTTTTATAATTTCCCCTCACATTCCCAGAGGTTGGACCCAAAAATTAATGATTCAGCACCCTTCAAACTATAGAAAAACATCTTCAAACCTCCCCAAACTTTGCAATCTCAGTTATACCCTACTATGACTGCTGAACCAACCAAGGTTCAGTCTCATAGCTGGTGAGTTGGGAGGTCAAGCAGACTTATATACTTTAGTTTGGACCATCTGGTGATGGCCAAATTCTTCTGACCAGCAGGTCGACCATCCATATCATGACTCGTACTAATTGCACTCACAAAACAGATTGAAATATCGTGCGAAACTTGGGGTTTTGGCGTCAAAGACATTCTAATATCAAATAAAACATTAAATCAGGTCCGGTCATCCCTTTAAATATTGTGGCGGGACGGCCTTTTTAAAAATTATTATAGTGCGCGAATGCGGGCCCTGTTTTGATGTCGCTCCGCCTCTTGCGGTTCAGGGCGTTGCGCCGTCACTTGGCCATTAAGAAATCACTGTTGCGACCTGAAATTCAATCACCACAATGCACCTCATATTGATTTACAAATGATTTAATTACTATAGGCTCATCTTGTCAAAACACATGTCCTGATAAAAGTTACAACGTCTTGCATTTATGATTCAAATGGCACCACATACATGTCTTGTAGAATCTGGTTGTACCAGCGTACCACTAATACAGGCATTTGGCAACCAGTACTGTGAAAACTACAATTTTCATCTACCATTTTCCTCATGGAGCCCAAATATACAAAAGTACAAGATGAAAATTAACACATGTGGAAAGCTTCTTGCAAGTTTTGCAATTAATCTCATTCACATTACAAGAAATTAATATTTCATGACATCCCAAGCACATTGGATTGACTGGTAAACAATTGTCAGGAACCAAGAGCCTTACACAAACTATTTGTTTTGTGCTCATCATTACTCAAGTATCCCTAAACAACAGAAATGCTAAAACATTTTTTTTTTAAGTTATATATTTATTTTCAGAATCTGTTTGAGAAATTGATGTTATGTGGGGGTCGAGCAACAACAGACTTCTAAATTTCAAATACCAAAACACCAAATTCTCAACCAAATGGCACCTATTACTCTATAGGCCTATTGGGGCCTTCAAAAATGCTACATGACATTTCAAATGCAAAGTTAACTCTGATATTCTACTCATTATTTGGACCCCGTGGCTCACATACCACAATAAATTACATGTACACATAATATTCACTTGTTGCAAATGAAAATGTAAATCAATCCACTCAAAACGTACACATGACCCTACACTGTGTCGGTTTGGCAATTTAAAAGTGGCATCCTAACCCAACAATAGCACAGCTGTCGTTTGCTCAACTTTCTAACCTCTGACCACACCCGACCGATTATTTGCAATTCATAAACCGATACGACCCCTGGGTCTTTTGGTCTCACCCATCACCAAGCTCTGCGAATGTCAAAATTTCTTTAGTTTACATCAATAATTACACAAAGTCTTACTCCGAGATCTCTTTAATTCCTTTTGTACCATTCGATTCTCAATTACTACTCAAAAATTTGATTTCTACACATGTCATTATCAAAAACTGCTACCTGTAGCGCACTAACACAAATCTCTTTACGCGCAACAGTTCAACACATGCACAGGGTCAAGCATTACAAACAATTGACAAAATCAAATTGTAATCAAAATCATCATTTAAACACTGAGTATACCGTAACACTAAGTTGTCTCAGAAGCCGACATTTAATGAATCATTTTAAAATCATGATTTAAACTCCTCCTCTTCATCTATATTCCATCAATACATCACACACATATTTCACCAAAAGACAACGTGGCACTTCAACTACCCCTTACTCTCGCCTATACTTGCGCAATCAATATAACTAGCCTAATCTACCCCTCCAAAAAATTGCTCCACCATACATTACCCTTCCCAAAATGAGAAGCGCAAATCATCTCCTACAAGCATCCTGACCGTTGCAGGCAAATCAGGCGGAGGACGCAGACGACAATCTCTGAAATAGGAAACAACGTATCTCTGCCCTAAAAATGAGTCATGTATTCCACCCTCAACTATAACTTCACAACTCCAATATCTAAATCCCCATAAAAGAATCTACACCACAATATTAATCCGATACCCTACTCCCTTCAAAACTCACCAAATCGCACATAACTAGGCCATGTACTCAATCCCTCAGAACTCGACTAATAATCAAAACTCTCAACTTTAGGCAACGACACCTTTCTTACCACAGCACATCTACAACACAAATGCCAACATCAACTTCACTTACAGCATTTTTCAAAAACATATGCCAAACCATACTACAAGTATGCGACCACAAAAGTGCATGACAATGTACAGGGTTTACAGGGGTCAATCATAAATACAGGTGCCTATGCTAAGTACTACTAACATAGTACAGATTTTACCATTTTCAATGCACATTAATCACAAAAATGTAGTCAACCTGCTTTTATTCAGCGTAAAACTTGCTTCTCTTATGAGAAAATTTAGCAACATCATACACATTATAATTGTGAAAACTTGTGATTTTTGTGCTTTTTGCAACTCACTCTTTTTGCACAGAAAATCCATATTAATAGCCTGATCAGTTCATGATCTTTTCGTTATTAAATCTAATCAATTATAACTCAAAGATTTTTTCTTCATAAAACAACCTCCCCAATTTATCCCTTCTTAAAATGAATGTACCCTCGACTAGCAAACATTCACAATTCATGTTTACAAAAATTACACAATGCAAATCGGTGTTACCTGCCCATCGAAGGGTTTAATAGCTTTTAACTTCACAAAAAACATGAATTTGCTCAATTTTTGCAAAATATTCCAGCCCCAAAAATGCATGTCCTGAACTCAAACTCTTCAACAATTAAACCAAAATCCAACTAGACCTCACCACCCCTCCTAATTAAGTTCTGACCACTCACTAAATTCTGGACCCCCCTCAAAATAGATGGGCAAACAAATCATTCTCTAATATGGTGTAAATCTACTACACGACAATAAAACACCCTTTACCACACAATTTTGCTGGCAGTCTCCTATTTAAATAATCACAAAAGTCAGCGTACATGTACCCCGGGTCATACATGGGTGGCGTCGTCGTTCCATGTTCATTCCTCAAAAGTTCATTGCTCTCCAGTCGACCTTGCGTAAAGTGACGAAATGCAATACTCAGCTCTCGCCTGCAATCTCGAAGAAAAGTTCGCTCGTCGATTTACAAGCTAGCCAGTCCCGCACATGTTTTGATTAAAGTCATTGATGACAATCAGCGAAATTTGTGGCTAAAGTCTCAGGCGTGCGAAACAAAGCGAATGTGTGTACAGCCCAAAATGTCGAAGGCCAGAAGCATCCACATCTTCACACCTCATTCCCTCTCCATTGGCTCAAGTTCAAACAAATCAAGTTACAAAATGAACTCTCTACTGTTGGCACACATTCAAACAAAATTGAAGACAAAATGGAATGCTGACCGAATCTCGTCTCCTGCTCAAGTAGTTTCAAACAAAAATGTACGGAAATAATTCGCTCAAGTCTCCACAGTCTTTCTCGCACTCCATCTCTGACTCCTGCTGTAAAATTCATAGTTCTACTACATAAGCCGGTCCTCATTTCTCCCCGGTGCTTCAATTTCTCTCTCTCTCTTCTTCTTCATCCTCCATCCATCATTCACCAATCATCCCCTCTATCAAACACCATGTCACAATTCAATCTTTATGTTTGCTTTCTCATCATGTCAAGTAAGTCATCGTTCGCTCCATGCTTTCGTCCATCACAGTCATTCCTCGTCCTCGTCTCGTCTGAAGGCCGCACCAAAAGTTTCGCACACTGTCACCCTAAAATTTGGCCACAATGACTCAATGACCAAATCAGCTGCGTAGATTCTGGGATTCCCCTGTTGTCGCAAGAACTTGTTACTTTCCCTGTGTAAGCTGCGTACAGGTGCGAAGTTATGCTCGTCGGGCCTTTGATCCCTCTCTCTGCCTTTGCGTATAGCCGATTGCTAGAAAAGAGTAGCAAGGGATCACCATGGAAATTCTGTTACAATATAAACTATGGTGGGCCCAATTTGTGGAATACACACAGGTACATATACCTGTGGAACTGTAGTTTTGTGAAATTTCATCTCAAATCTTGCAACTCAAGTTTTTCTAAATCAAAATTGTATGAGGATTCCAAAAATCAGGGTGTCATTTTTTACAATGTGTCTTGATGAATTCTTGGGGATCTAAGGTTACACGTGGTTTAAAGTATACCATCATGTTCAGTGGTACCTTTCAAGGAAACAGAAAGGTAAGTTTGCCCTACCTGAGTGTTATAGTACAAGAGTAAAGGTAAAACGGTCAAGGTCAACTGGTGGTAAAATTTTGGTTTGTTCTAAACTAAAAACGTGCCAATTGTTCGTCATTAACTGTACAGAAGCCACAATTAAAGGTTCGCGTTGTACGACGTTCTTGATAATAATTAAAGAGGGCAATATGGCCATGGTCCACAGGGTCTAAGGGAGATCACCAGTCATATCGCTAAAATTCTCACTTGAAAGTGAAACCCAGAATCTATATACATTTACTTATTTAGTATGACCCAATGACGATTAAAACCATTTTCAATCATTCCAACAAAATCGACCATTCTATAAATAATGAACTTGAACTTTCTTGAGCCATTGTATCTAAACAATAGGTCGTAAAGAGGGCAAACTATAACCTTTTTAGAAACCTTATGAGCAGCCGAACGACTGGTATAATGTTTAACAATTTAAACACTTTTATTATTTACCCCTGTACAAATTTCGCCCTTATAAAACCCCCAAGAACACATTTAAAAATGGACACACATTATAAGTCAGGATTCTCCATGAAATTCTGTTTGGAAAAACATTGGTGTCAAAATTGTATATGAAAAAAACTAACCAAAACATCCTTAGATTTCCCCATGTACTATACATTTCTTGTGAATGGTTGAAACAACATCAAAGTACCCCACATTCACAAGGGGTATTTTGATATGCGTGCAGCCGCATGATAATACTTCGGCTGCCGTTGGCTTCTTTTTCTTCCAAATGATGACTTATTTACCTCTTATAGCCAAACGGTCTTGCGCCAATTTGCCAAATTTGCTCAAAAAGCAACTGCTGGCCTAAGCTGCTATTGTGTGTGTGTCAGTTTGTGCGTGCCTAGTTGGTCATCTCGTGGGTCAGTATTGGCATTTTGGTCACATCTATAACAGCCCGCCTTCTTTTAAAAAATAGTACAGATGATCTTGCCTTCATGTCTGAGCCGTGCATAATGGTGTATACACAGAATTAGCATCAGTGGTCATAGCAGTGGACTTTCGGCCATTTTGGCTAAAATCCGAAGAAATCCTTCTTCCACAATAGCGCTTCTGCTGACTTGCCCTTTATGCATGATATCGGCCGAGGGCTAGTGCCCATGGGGTGTACACAGAATAAGTGGTCAGCAAATGGTCATTTTTGGTGTCATTTGGGGCCCATTTACCGATATTTTTGTGCTTTGTGAAGCACATGAGCCTCTAGTTATTATTTTTATTATTAATCTTTCTTTATCCAGGTAAATCTTCTGTACTAGTACTGACTCCAAGAAAGTATTGACGCAGGACTGTTAACAAGCTGTCCTTTTCATGCTCAACTTTCTCCTTGCACATATTCTACAGCTAATACAACAATACTTAACAAGCACACTACCCTGGAAGTTTGCCAATTTCTAATGCCCATTGACGGATACCTAAACCCAAACTTTGGGTCAACCATCTAGGTTATGATAACATAAAATATCAGCGGAAATATGATAATTAGTGATAGGTATAAAGACGAAGAGAACAGCTATAAAGAAAAGACAAGAAAACCATTAAAGGTGCTTTTTTTCCGATTCATGTCTATTGTGTTCTCTAGTTGAGAGCCTGGGCCACTTGCTCATATGCCCCCTCATGCAGGTGGGAAACAACTTGTGGTTTTGATGGTAGAAGCAATAATTCATATTTCAAGGCACATTGAATACTGTGTTAGTAATGAACAGTTTTTTTGTTAATGGGGACAAAATGGATTTGAGGCTCAATTTCAGGACGACAATGAGAAGTAAATCAGGGCAGCCCCCAAGATGATCGGAACACAAACCTTTAACAAATTAATTTCTAACATTCCTTCAGCCTAATTATAGGTGATAAAACAAAATAGGCAGTAGATATTTCATTAATTGAGTAGTTTCCAAATAATAATTAACTAATTCTACACATATACACCCACTGGCCTTGACTGCGTTTTTTTATCACATTAGTGCATCATGATACGTCATGCAAGTATGATATTTTCTACATGAAGATGCCTGTGCTTTGACAGTGGGACTACACATAAAAAAAAAAACCGTGGTGGTGCCAGAGGTCAGACATTGGACCATATTTGGTCAAATGCTTTTTTGTTGAAAATTTGGAACTGCACAGATAATTTTGCAGGCATGTTGCAAGAATCTACAGATGTTCAACAAGATAGGACTGGTAAGTTTACATCTTATTTTGAAATAGAATTCCTGCCCATTTTAATTGTTAATTTAAGATCAAGAGATACAGATTTGCTGAACTTCAAAAAAACACACATTTGGTGTTGTGAGTTTTTCTTTACTTACACCAACATTTGGAAAAAAAATCTTTTTGAAAGGGCCATGGTCTGATTGCTAATAGAATCGCCCTCCAAACCCCAGGTTCTATTCGAAGTGGTCAAAATTTTGGTATCTGAAGACTACTATTTTTCTCATTTACCCTATGAAATCCAAGGGCTAAAGCGATGATTGGTTTGGATGTTATGAGCAAAAATATGCCACATTTTGGTCGACCAATATAGATTTTACATAGTAGTCTATGGGGATTACAAAATCATGATTTTAGTTCTCACATCAAAAAAAAAAAAAAAAAAAAAATGCGCGACCAAAAATAGTTGTTGACGGCCGAGATGCAACGAAAAACATTTTCCGACCGGTACCACGTTTTCGTTGGCTCTCATTGCATCTCGGCCGTGTTAGGGTTAATTGTAGATCAGAGAGAGAAAGATTTGCTGAACTTCAAAAAAACAGACATTTTGTGTTGTGAGTTTTTCTTTACTTACACCAACATTTGGAAAAAAAATCTTTTTGAAAGGGCCATGGTCTGATTGCTAATAGAATCGCCCTCCAAACCCCAGGTTCTATTCGAAGTGGTCAAAATTTTGGTATCTGAAGACTACTATTTTTCTCATTTACCCTATGAAATCCAAGGGCTAAAGCGATGATTGGTTTGGATGTTATGAGCAAAAATATGCCACATTTTGGTCGACCAATATAGATTTTACATAGTAGTCTATGGGGATTACAAAATCATGATTTTAGTTCTCACATCAAAATGGGTTGAAATATCCGTGCGAAACTTTACAGTTGGGTTTTGGGGTGAAGGCCATTCTATCAAGATGACAAGAGCGATTTCACGCCAAAGTGGACATGGAAGAAAAGTACATTTTTGCAAATAATTTCAAAATTACAGGTCCCATCATCACATATTTGGTATCAAATAAAAGAGGACAAAAAACTCTCCGATTTGAGTGGTCTTACAGTAATATTTACATTTATTTGATATAATTTTTCTTCAAATAACATGATTTTGAGGAAAATTTCACAATTTTCGATGGGAAAAAGTACACAACTTTGTCATTCATTTTCACTTCCTGAATAAGTGTAATTATGGTAATTTTTGATGCAAATTAATAGACAACAGTTCAAACTTCTTACATAAAGGTAGTTTTATTCAGTGTGAAGTCCTACTTTGAGAATTTGATCAGTAAAGTTGACATTCAAATTGTGGACAAAGTGTAATGCGACTAACCGTAATGCGACTAACCATCCATTTCCCTTGTATCTACCATGGTAGAAGTTGGTTCATATTCTTAATACCCATAACCTTAAAATCAGTACAGTAGGTACACAATACATGAACTCAACTAATTGGAAGTCGTCTTGTTTGAGGGTACAGTTGAATTGAAATGTCGATTTTTGGCACATCCTTTTTGCGTAATGCGACTAACCAATATTCTAATCAATGTCATGCTTGAAGCAAAGAACATTCAGTTGATTTACTAGCATTAGATTGAAGCCACAAGTGTAGAGTTTGTCCATACACAAAATCAAAGAGCAAAGTCAACTTATATTGAAATCACAGTGGTCAGACTAAATGAAGATGCAGAAAATTGTAATGCGACTAACCGTGGAATCGCCCACAACTTTATACACTTAAATCGGGTATCTCCCTTTAAAGAGCATTTTATGATCTATGACCCCATGAAACTGTGAAAAAGTGCTAATATCACCTTTCAAAATAACCTACACACTGAATGGTACAAATCAAGTGAAATAAGCACCATTATCCATGGGGATTACTCCTACTTTGTGAGGGAGGGGAGAAAGACTCTCTTTAATGACACACAATCATAATGCTAAATAAAATGCTCTTGCTTTGGCCTTATTCAGATAAATCTTGACCTAAAAATTTAATTGGCATTCCCCTGAGGCATTCCCAGGTCATACATTAAAGGGGGATGGCCCGATTTAAGGATATGAAGTTTTCATCTTGATAGATTGGCCTTCACCCAAAAACCCCACCTGTAAAGTTTTGCGCCGATATTTCAATGCGTTTTCATGTGAGAGCAGAAAACGTGATTTTGTAAGCCCCATAGAGTACTGTGTAAAATTAATATTGGTCGACCAAATTGGGGTACATTTTCGCTCATTACTTCCAAACCAAACATCCTTTGGCCCTAAGATTTCACAGAATAAATGAGAAAAATAGTAGCTTTCTTCTGATACCAAAATGTTGACCACTTCCGGTAAAATCTGGGCTTCTGGGGACAAGGCTATTAGCGATCGGGCCATGGACCTTTAATATGTTTATGTATTTTATCACTTTATCTTATATGGGGAGTGAGTTTTTGTTATTGAATTGGGAATAAGTTATTTGCAGAATTGATTTCTAGGTCAGAAGTGTGGAAGTTATGAATTACCATGGTAACAGACGCCAGCCATACTTCTCTCTCTTCCCCCAAAATGTCTCGTCTACAAGATCTATTACATCATACACCATGGATATGGAAGCAAGCCAACAAAATGGATATTATTGTTACATCTTATGTAATATTTTTTTATTGAAACAGACTCTCAGTCAATGCAGTATTTGCTCATAAAGCCCCAATTTTGGCTTGCCACTATATCTCGCTTTTATTGTTGATATTAACAACAAAAATTTCATCATGTATACTGGCACATGATCAAATTTACTTCACATGAATAATTTTATATCCTGCTACTTAATTCCACAACTCATGTTTTATAATATTACTAACACGACACTGTAACAAAGTGCAACTACCGGTTCATAATTGATGCCGACCTTTCTGGCTTGATATTGTATGAACTTCACATAGCATAATGCACAATCTTCATCCATTTTCAGTTTTCATACCTTGGCCAGACACTTTTTCTAATCAATGATGAATGACTTAAAAATCCATCATTTGTAACGGCAGTAACTGCCAGAAGCTACTGGACATCATCAACCAACAAATGTCACATGGCATGGATATAATAACCGGTTGACTACTATCATTTGACATGCAACATGTTGAAAACGGTTCTCCCTATCTAAAGGACTTTTTCCTTATCATACTATATGTATTCTCTCAATCAGAAGTGAGTGCAGCACATTATATTCCATTGTCATAAACATATTTCATTTAAAATAAGTCATCAACCTATACTTTTATTTTAACCCATTGGTGGCACCAGAAATACTTTTTTTCTAACAAGGCGGTTCTCGAACCACAAGTCTCGCCTGCTTTCGCGCTTAATTGTAAGACAAAAAGCAGCATACCATAGTGCAACTGTGCGAGTCCAGGGTGTCCCCAAAAAAGTTGTGCAACCAGATAATCTCCAATTTCTTAACTAGTTTTACTTCCCACTATTTCATTTGACACCACCCTAGGGGTCACAACATTTTCCAAAAAAAAAAAAAAAAAAAAACGGCAGTAACTGCCAGAAGCTACTGGACATCATCAACCAACAAATGTCACATGGCATGGATATAATAACCGGTTGACTACTATCATTTGACATGCAACATGTTGAAAACGGTTCTCCCTATCTAAAGGACTTTTTCCTTATCATACTATATGTATTCTCTCAATCAGAAGTGAGTGCAGCACATTATATTCCATTGTCATAAACATATTTCATTTAAAATAAGTCATCAACCTATACTTTTATTTTAACCCATTGGTGGCACCAGAAATACTTTTTTTCTAAAAAGGCGGTTCTCGAACCACAAGTCTCGCCTGCTTTCGCGCTTAATTGTAAGACAAAAAGCAGCATACCATAGTGCAACTGTGCGAGTCCAGGGTGTCCCCAAAAAAGTTGTGCAACCAGATAATCTCCAATTTCTTAACTAGTTTTACTTCCCACTATTTCATTTGACACCACCCTAGGGGTCACAACATTTTCCAAAAAAAAAAAAAAAAAAAAACGGCAGTAACTGCCAGAAGCTACTGGACATCATCAACCAACAAATGTCACATGGCATGGATATAATAACCGGTTGACTACTATCATTTGACATGCAACATGTTGAAAACGGTTCTCCCTATCTAAAGGACTTTTTCCTTATCATACTATATGTATTCTCTCAATCAGAAGTGAGTGCAGCACATTATATTCCATTGTCATAAACATATTTCATTTAAAATAAGTCATCAACCTATACTTTTATTTTAACCCATTGGTGGCACCAGAAATACTTTTTTTCTAAAAAGGGGAAAGGTGTGGAAAGCAACTTTCAGGGACAAAGTTCGTGAAATTCATGCAATTTTTGCCCCAAAAATGTTAATATAGGCATTTTTATTTTACAGGAATTGTATCCTGTAAGGTGATTTCACATGGATGACTCAAACATACATGTACTTAAAGGTCCATGGTCCGATTGCTAATAGCCTCGTCCCCAGGGACCCCAGATTTTACCGGAAGTGGTCAGAATTTTGGTATCAAAAGAAATTTTCTCATTTACCCTGAGAAATCTTAGGGCTAAAGGACGTTTGGTATGGATATTTTGAGCAAAAAATATGCCCTGTTTTGGTCGACCAATATTAATTTTTCACAGTACTCTATGGGGATTACAAAATCATGTTTTTTAGCTCTCACTTCAAAACGAGTTGAAATATCGGCACAAAACTTTACAGAAGGGATTTTTGGGTGAATGCCATTCTATCAAGATGAAAAATTTATAGACTTAAATCAAGTCATCCCCCTCTAAGCACTAGCTAGTGCTTTGTGGGCTAAAATGGATCACATGACCTTATTGAGGTGAAATTTCCCAAAACTGGTGCATTGTGGGATGGACTCTATACACCCTCTGACTAGGCACTATCAGTGATTTGCTAAATCAGAATATCGAAAAAAATAAAAAATATTATTTTTGCATGTCTGTCTGTAATAAGTACAGACCAAAAGACCCCTACTTAGGACAAAATTGGATATTTTGGTCATTATTGTCCATATGGACACTTACTACAACACAATTCGCCGAAGAAGTGCCACGTAATAGGATTTGTTGCCCCAGCAATCGGTCCAAACAAATCACAAGGCTTATAGCACTGGAAATTCAAACTTTTCATTGTGTAGCATGTGTCCTGTGCCTTGTGATTTGTTTGGACCGATTGCTGGGTCAACGAATCCTATTACGTGGCACTTCTATAGCGAATTGAATGGATATTCATATCGTTGTTAACTTTTCAGTTGGAAAAGAATAACTAATGAGAATTCTACAGACTTATTTCACTTTAAAAGCTATTCCTGTAAATTTCAAATATTTTGACACCTCTAGGTGGATCACTGATAGTGTCTTTAAGTGTCTATTTTCACACAAGTATGGTACAAACACTTCAATTAAGAGCACGATCAAATTGACATTAAATTTGAAAATGACTGCCTGATTACAGCATTAAATAGACCTGTGCTAATTCTAAAATTCAACTTACTATGCAGGTTTAAAGTTTGCACGGTTGATGCACTAAAATTACTACAAATGAGAGTGCGTATGTGTGCGCACATCTTTGTTTGGTTTATTTTACCCAATTCAAAATTAACCAAGTCCTTTCTGAAAGAGTATAAACTGGAAATCCTTAACCCAGATATGTCACTCAGATGTGCTTGAAATAGTCAAGCACAGTAATCTACGTCTTGTTTTTCTTTTAAAAGCCAATTCTGATATTGCTGCTGCCCAAAATACCCTGTACTGTTCAATTACTGGGATATCTTCATGATGAAATACAAATTCTTGATGCATCATTATCATCATCATCCGCCAATATCGATATAGACTAGAGCAATTTGGCATACTGTGGCAGGCAAATTAGCCCTGTATTCCACCAACTAATAAGTCACGTTCAAATTGCCAGTATCTCTTGAGTCTCTGTGGATTCTTGACCCTAAGAGGAATGAAGAATACGCCAGTTCCACTCAGGTCTACACAAAATCAAGGCAATTTCTAAAGTGTCTCCAAACTCACCAAGGATCTATTGGGAATTTCATAGTTGTTAAATATACATCGCGGTCTGGGTACCGCGAATGTCATCTGCTATCGCGGTTTGTGAATGGGGCCAAAGGTCACATGAGGTCACAAAGGTCACACGAGGTAACCAACATGTCACTCCACCCCCACCCCTCCTTTCCACCAAGTTACATCATCGTAGCCCTTACAGAACTCACACAACATGCAATAAATTAAGGGTTAACATTTTGACTGGCCAAAGGTCACATGAGGTCACCAAGGTCACATCAGCTCACCAAAATGTCAGCCCACCCCCTCCTTTCCACCAAGTTACATCATCATAGCTCTTATGGAACTCATACAACATGCAATATATTAAGGGTTAACATTTTGACCACACACACAGATAAATGTACATTGTATATCCCTATGTGCCTTCTGCAATCATAAGGTCCATTTCAGGATCCTAGCACCTCATTTTGGTTTATGGTTCATTAGATATCCCCCCCCCCAAAAAAAGGTTATTTCCAAAATTCCAGTTGATTCTGAGGGTGTGTTTTGATGTATATGCGCAAATGTTTGTATCACACTGCCCCATAGGCCCCTGTGTAGTAATTTCTGTTCGTTTAATGGACAAAAAAATAGAAAATTACGATTTCTTCAAGAGCAGATCAAATTTTGCATGTAAGATTAGCACACATACTATACTTAGGCCAATCAAGTTTTTTAAGCGGGGGTGGAGGCTGTGGATCACTAAATGCCCCTGTTAAGATACTTTGGAGGGAAAAGGTTGCAGCAAGTATGAAGCCATTGTCCAGACAGAGTCATGTAACTCCAAGGGTTTGATACTCTGGAGGTGGAAATTAAATCAAATTATTTTATTCCACTCCAAGTTGTGTCCACACAATGGCCAAAACTCTGAAATAATCCTCTGGCCATTCTCCTATGCTGCTCATACTCATATCGCAGTGTAGACTGAAGTCAACATACCGGAAGCCAGGGCCTTTCGTGTGCGATATTCGGACAAGAATTTATATGGTCACCCTGCTCACTATCCACAAATCTGTTGGCACAACATGACACTCCTAAACATTCCAGAGTGTTATCGGAGTTTGAGCT